>JAAMPD010000905.1:0-33816 GCA_025266255.1 Trissolcus basalis
CTAATAAGTACTAAGATTTGTTTTAATTATACTTCAAAAATTTGAAACATCATTGCTAACTTTATTCAATGAGTTTCAAAAAATATATCATCAAGTTTAAAAAATTGTTCAATAACATTTATGCGCATGTAATGATATCGAAAACAATTTCTTGACTATTATAATATAGAAGATAACATTCACAATTTGTCATAAAAATTTTTATCAAATGGTGTAATGAATATTATCAAATATTTAATTGCAGCATAGTAATTAAATAAAATTTTAACAGTTATCGAATATCGATTAATGTTAAGAATCCTTTTTCTCAGTGTACTAAAATGTACTATTTTGTCAAAGCGCTTAATAAATTTTAATTACTCCAACTCCAAGATTTGCTGAATAATAAAAATGGATTTTTTCATAATAATTTTTTTATTAACTTGTCGTTCATAAAGTTATTAAATTTATGAGTTGCACATTAATGTACTGATAATTATGTTCAGTAATGTTTATGTTGTCCTGTTCATGACTTGGCTTCATAAATTAAGGAACCTTTTTTTTTCTAGATATTTGCGTTAGAAAATATTGTCAGATATTTTCGTTTTTTATTTTAAAGAAAAGACATTTATTTCGAGAGAAATACACGTTTTGATTACGACGAAAAAGAAATACGACGATTATCTTTGGCAGATTTTTAATCTCATTCTAGAATTTACGAACAATTGAGCGAAAAGACACAGTGAATGAACAATGCATCAAAGTCAGCTCATAAAACGTGTGCGGCTCGTCCCGAACAAAGAATCGCGCTACATAAAAGAATGGAAATTACACTATTTGTTCGGTTAAGGAACTGATTAATGGCTAATAACGACGGAGGTAATTAAAATTTGTCAGGGCTAATAATTTAAGTGGTCGTATCAAAATTTTCATTATGATTCAACCGGGGCCATTCGACTCGAGTAATTAGGATATAAATTTAAAATTGATTAATCAATTGTCGTTTGACAACTCGTGAAAATGATACTCGAGCTCATCACGATTCCAAGTCACGATTAGCTTTTAGTTTTCATTGACCGGGTACTCTAATATTTATATGACGCGATAAGCACTTTAGTCGCAAGTTTCCACCTAACTGTTATCCGCGCGACTTTGAAAAGGATTATCTAAATATCTTCGCGCGGTTTACACTAAACGTGCTTGTAATTGAATTTCAACGATTTTGATCTTTCGGATGAGAAAAAAAAGGTCTTGAAATTTTTAGCCTTCGGTAATTCGATTAAATCAGATTTTGCATTTGAATTTAATACAATATATCTCAGGGGAGTTGAACAAATTTGATTATATATTTAATTTGAAGTTATCTTATGAATATGGAAAATAATGTATCAACTTTAATAAACTTGAAAACTTTGAAACTATAACGACAAATTTTGGGCACATCCGCATCCCCTACAATTTCAGTAAGAGATAATCCGTCGCAATGTCATAGAAATTTATATATACAGAAGTTGTCGAATTCGTGCTGACGTACGAAATTAGTTGGCACGACCTTGTGTTTCATGCAAAAACTCTCCGTATAATATAAATGTATATACAGTAGATCGGAGGCGAACTTTCATTGCTAAGCTAGAGACTCCGGTACATCTGAAATTTTCTCCACGGCGAAATGAAACGTGATGAATTGATGACCCAAGTTTGAAGCGTTCGGAAACTCTTGCTCCGACCAACTCTCGTTAGTTGTGATGATGTTTTAATGGCGTCGATGGATGTAAATTCAGGTGAACATGCAATGGGATAGTGTTTTATTTCCGTTCCCAGTTGAGAGACCGTTCTCACTACTTTCAAATTTCGTTTGTTAAATTTCAATTGTTGTTTTTTATATAAAAACTAAAATAAAAAATAATATAAAATAAAAAAATAATAATAAAATAAAAAAATAATAATAAAATTATTATAATATTCTTATTTATAATTTGTTCAAATTTTGTGGGAAATTTATGTGTAATCAGGCTACGAGTTTTGATTTCAATTTTCGTTTAGTTAAGTAATTTTAAGTCGTTATGATTCGTACAGAGCTTTGATACACTAATTTTTGCAATCGTTATAAAAAATTAAATAAAAGCGTAGCTTTCATTTATTTTCTTCGCCAGTAAATTTTATTCGTTGATTAAACAATTTTTGACGCTCAACATTTCATTACATCTCACTTTTCTTATTCAGTTACATGCATTTTTTTTCAACTCCGTACAATTTCAGAAGTAAATGTCACATTCCAAATCGTGATTTCACGTCGAAACGGTGCGCCTGACAAACAGCGAGATATTTTTTTTTCATAATTTACGCAACGCGGCGTGGCTCAGATACGTTTGCTTCAATTTACATAAATTCGATAAAAAACCATTATCGTTGAATTATGCGTTTTTTCGAACTCCAACTCAACGGATCGCAGCTGCTTGCTTATTTTCCGTTCCGTTATTTTGTTTTTTTTCTCCATCCATAATCGATGGATTTTCTCGAATAATTGATTTTCATTCACTCCGCGAGAACGGAAACTTATCTGCAAATAAAAAAAATTGAAAATTATGATGATTATCCGTAAACACGAATCATCGTTTTATTAAATGCGCTTGAATGATTTGCTCAGCACTTATCTTGACACGGAGATATTTTAACCGAGTTTAAGATTAAGCGAAACGTCTGCTCGTAAAGTACGTTCGTATTTTTTTTGTAGAAGCAAACTTCTTTATTTTTTTTTCGGTGAAAAATTGAAGAACAATTTGTCCATACCAACTGAAAGTTCAAAATCATTAGGTAACCCAAAGTTCATATGAGAAACACGAAAAAGTTGAATTAAAAAAATGTAATTCGATACATTTTGCATCGATTTTTTATATCCTCTCATACTCTAATAACTATACGGAAGTTGAATCGTATACTTATCATAAGCTTCAATCACATAAATACCCTTAACTGAAATTAATCCTGGTATAACTCCTGAGCGCTTTGCAATCAGCCATTCGTCCTTTTCGAGATCAATAATGCGAGAAAATCCTGGTCGGATTTTTGTCTTGCACGTTCGAATTGTTTGAATGATAATCACGAAAATATTTTTTACTACGCGACATCGCGTACGAAGGACGAGCCTAGCTTATATTCTACGATAAATCAAACAAGCCACAAATCATTTCGTACTGCAAAATTAAGTGAATCGTAAAATCTGATTAAAAATCCTTTCGACTATAAATTTTCAATGAAACAATCACTTTTATATCTCAATTTACCTTCAAGAGGTTATCATCGTAAAAATGGGTCGATGATTACAAGAATAATTGAAAATTTTGTTTTTCAAATCATATTGTTGAAATCTTCGACTTGAAATGAACATTTCAAGCCTTTTGAAAAGATTATTATATTATCTATCATATTCGAAGGGACGAAAAATAAAAATTGTCCGATAAATATATCGAAGTTTATGGAATATCTATTAAACTAATTTATTGATAAAATTTTACAGAATCCTGTGACGCAAGATCCTGGGGATTAGGAGCTCTGGTTCAGGCTTTGGGACAAACCACAACAAAAGCTTTAATAGCTGCGCTTGACCCAAATATTTGTGAGGTGGCAGCCAAACTTGCTCACTTATGGAACAAACCTTTGCTCACCTGGACTTGTCCTCAAGTAAGTGCGCTCGATTAGCATAGCTAATTAATTGTCCAATCAAACACACAAGTATTACCAAGTTAATGTTCTCCGACCAGAGCTTATGCCAATTTGGCAAATCTGCGAACATCATCATGAACACCTTGTTTGGACTGTCCAACTTGGTTACAATCGGGATCGATGATTTATTTTCTTTACACTTTTTTTTATCCTGACGGATAGACCAAGTTGGTGAAGTTCTCGTATTTTTATATTCTAAGTGTCTGATTAATTTTATGCTAAAAAAAAAGTTGGCCGTCTAAGAATCTCAACGAGGTGTCAAGTGAAAACTTTGTGCAATTCCGCGAGTTTTCTAGCGAGCGATTTCCCGTCGTTTATATATTAGCCGAGGGGAAAAATGCGAAAAGTCTGACAAATTTTTATCGGGGTATAAAAGTGTATAAAAGGGAGTATTATCATTTTTTTTTTTGAAAATAAAAAAAGTGTAGAAAAGTTTGAAGTGAAAATAAAATAACTTTCGAAACTCAAAAACAAAAGCGAAATTAAATTGACAGACGGGATAACGGGGACGAGTTGAATTAATTGTGACACGCAAATAGATTTGAACATTTTTTCTTTTTTTTTTTGAAAAATAAAATTGTTATATTGAGCTGTGACATCAGAAGACTGAAATAATTCAAAGCCAATATCAACCCACGTATCTCGGTTACAGTCCTTACAATTTCTGGAGCTGATTAATACTGATTGACCTGATAATTAAAAATTGATATTAGTTCATACTGAAATAAGTGTGCTTTCATCAAAGCAAAAAAAACCTTATAATTGTTGAATTGATTTTCGACCTTGAAAAATGATAAAAAACACGTCAAGTCTTGAAGACGCGGAATCTCAACATTTATTATGGAATTAATTAGTGGAGGTGCGGATTTTTATAGCGAACAAACTTTGAGTCCGTACTTTTAGTGAATGCGAATTTCCGATAAAGCGCGACGGTAATGTTCAAATAATTAATTTCTCGTCGATTGAAGAAAAAGAATTGTTATTAAATGAAATGAAGGAAGGATTTTTTTCCCTATTGAATCTTCTGCTATTGAAAAAAAGCCGTTATAGAAATTTTTTTCCATTTAGATTCTTTTATTCCGGAGCATCCGATTGAAATAAATAAGAAGACCAGTTTTTATTAGCAAATTTATTTTGTCTTCTTAATGATATAGAATGAAGTTGATTTTAAAACAACCATCTGAAATCAAATATCAAATTGATTTGATTATATTTGTTATTTACAAACAAAACTTTCGATTTTAATCGATTTTCATTTAAAATTCTAAACTGCTAAAAAGATTTTTATTTATTCGCTGATTGTGTTCAGTTATAAAAAAAAGTCGAAAGAAAAAGTGGAAACATGGAAGAAGACACTTTATGCACATGGATAAAAGAAATAATACCCGAACGATTCATAAATTTTTTTCTCGCTTTATATTCGAAGTTGAAATCCGATTGAATTCAAAGGTTTAAATGATAGATACTTTCAAATGTCCAATTTTTTCCAAAGACAGAGATAAAATGCTTGATATATATCTTGTTATAAGAAGTGATGTGAAATACAGTTCATATCATCTAATAACTTTCGATGACATGAGTAAAAAAAAAAATAAAAACAGTTTATATGAATTCTATGATCTAAAATTCATTCGATGAACCGAGAGAAGGCTACGTATACTGCAAAAACAATGTGTATTCAAATATGGTTGGATTTGTTTAAAAATTTCATTCCTCTGAAGAGTATTTTGCATTTAAAAAAGATTTGCTTTCATTTTCATTTTACGAGCGATAGTTGGGTGATAGTCAGTATAACAGTCAGTCAGTAACAATGAAAAAGCAAAACTTTTTATTTTTGTTAATTTTATTTCATTCGACGGTTTTGAAAAAGAGTTCGTGATTTCATTAGTGAAGTTGGTTTTAAAAGCGATCAATCGAAAACGACTTCGACATGGAAATGGCATATTTTGCGTAGTGTCGCAAGTTTTTAAATGTACCTCCTCTGAAAATCGATAAAGCTTGTGCGGGACGTATCGACAACGATGCTCATTTCAGGGTCCAACGGTTAAAATTTGTATCGCCGAGTTAGTCGCAGAAGCTCGGTATGTATAGTTGGCAATAACATAATGTATAATATAGCCAAGTCACGATGTGCAAAAATGCAACCTGCGACATCGCGAAGTTAAAATTGTACGACGTTTTGATTTGATGTAAATGCAGAGCTCGTTAATCAAACTTTTACGTCATTATTGTTCAAGTGTACCGCGAAATCAAGTCGGTATTTGAGCTCGATACGAATCAGCAACTAAATAATCATTTACCATTTCAATCGCGCGGTAATCAAGCGATATTATCAATTGATCGAACAAATCATCGGGGTTCACACGATTCCTAACTTCGATCAACGATTTTCAACCGACAATTTTGTCTGTAATTAATGACAAATTTTTCTTTTTTTCAGTTCTTTCTCTTTTTTTAATGGCGTGTTGCTCGAAACAAAGAAAACACTCCGATTCAAAGAGCAAGTAATTTCCAGTAACAACTTGTTTGAATGAACGAGCAGAGTACACTGCGTCAGCGGGACAAAGAGAGGAAGAGAGAGAAAAAAGTATAAATGCTCATAAAACCTCGGCTCTTTGGAAGTCAGGTTTGAAAATCAAATTAACATCTTGCGAACTCGTAACCGCTCGGACTTCGTTTCAACCGTGCTGAAATGCGCATCGTTAAAATTCGTGTGTGAATCATTTTTAGTTCAGCTAAAAATTCTGGTCAACTTCAATATGGTTCGGATTTTTCAACTTTTTATTTAAAAAATTAAAAAATCATACGTTATTAAACTTGCGGGTTGGAATAATTGTGACAAGTTGAGAAAATTCTGACACTGGGATAATACTGGTATGTTATAAAAAATTAAAATCGTTTTATAATTAAAGGAGAGAGAAATTAAATTACGAGGGAAATTGTTTTGAATGAATGTGTGTATACAATTTCAGTGGCGTCGCATTTCACCTCTCGTGTCACGATTACCCCAACTGCCCCAATTCTGTAATTACAAACATACCTAAAAGCGTGAAACCCAAATAAAAATGTTTCACTGGTTCAAACAAGATGTCCATAAGTAATACGGTGACAGTTGAAATAGTTTTATCCGTTTCATCAATTACAGCTGGAAATTGCGACGATATCGAGTCCTCAAATACGAAGCAAATATCAATCACGGAGAAAAGCCATTACACGTCAACAAGTTTCAATCGATTAACGGGGATAATTTTTTCAAACCGTTTGGCACTTTTTAACTACACGATTTCGATACTGGATTTAGTTTTGTCGTTGCAGACATTTTCAAATTGTGTTATTACGGCGATCTCGACACATTTCGATCCGTCAAAAATATCACGTTTCCTATCATGAAACTGATCGGCTTCGATGGTCTGGTCCAACTCCTGCTTCTCTACATAATAAAATTCAACCCTCCAATGTTTTTTGTTCAACTATAATTCTCGTTTTTTTTCTCCTCATTCTAGTCTCATTTTTTGCGATTGTGAGGAAATAATTTGAAAGCACATCTCCTTGCTTTATAGTATTCAAATTTCAAGTACTCATTAGTCGAAAAAGGTCAATCATTGATTTTACGTTTCATCTCAATTTCATGAAATTAGTAACTCGAAATTCAAATTATCTCTCTTTTCCATCACCCGAAATCGTATCGGGAAAATAATTATCATAAAATGCCTCACGTACGGTTCAGTTAATAATAACTCGTTCAGTCGATTTAGTACGGAAAAAAGTTTTTGATATGCAACACGAGGTGAGACGCGACAATTTAAATTGTTATCGTTGAGTTATGCACCAAGAGGAAAGGTGTAATTCCAACAGCAGTTTTTTTTGAACATTAATTTCACAAGTGGCAATGTCGGAGCTGACGGGAATAAGCTCGAGATTGTAAAGAACCTCGCGAAAATGCGCGAGCTGCGCTCTCAAATATCACGGCATGAAAATTTTTCATTAAACGAAAACTAATTAACTGAAATGAAAAATTAATTTTTACACGTCTGACCAAAAACTCGCTCGAACTACTTGAATTTAATTATTTACACGTTACGGCCGACGAAAGCTCATTCGCACCGCTGAAAATATGGGCGCTTGTTTATTCGAACATTCATTTTTGATCTGCGAATGAACTTACCGAGATGAATCCCGGAATTCAAATGAAACAGTCGCTTATTTCGCAACACATTTTGCGAGCGCGAAGCTCGACAAGTTATATATTTCTCTGCGAGCTCTATTTTGGGTTGGGCGCGAATCGAAATTTCGTCGAATTAACACTCTGCCTTTATAATTCGACGCCGTAATCTGTTTAGAAAGCGGAAGATCACAATTGTTCGAAAATTATTTGCCAAAGACAAAAATAGCAGACAAATACTCGACGCACGAGTTTATTCGTCGTCAGTTAAAATTTTTTCTTCGATAAAATTGAATATCACAGTTTTCATTATAAAAAATAAAATAAGTTACTTTGATTCAATATCATAATTTTCATAAAAGATACATTCAAAAACTTCCATTTTATTATAAAAATCAAAATTGATCATAAAAAACGATTTGCAGTCACACTTTTTTCACGAGGCCGTGTTTAATTAACGAACTTTTTTTTGGCACTCCTTTTTTTTGTCATTAGAACACATTTTTTTTTATTGATTTGTACTAATTGATGCAATAATTGCAGATGTTTGTTCGTGTGAAATAGTAAAACGACGTAAACGGCAATGTAAAAGGGGAGGACCATTCATCTTAATGTGCAGGATGATTTACGTCGGATAAGCGGACGTAATAAAACACGTTGTTAAGTGTTCATGAAACGGCCACGCGGTTTGCTCCTCTTTCCGACTGATACCCGGGTGGGATTTAATTCAGCCGCCACGACTCTTTACATATTTGTCACAGCTGTACGGAAATTCTGGACGTTATTATTATTATTATTATTACACGTACCGAAATCTCTGTGCACACATATACATGACTGCGAACATGTCAACAGTTCGTCGACGTAATTCGTGTAAACTCGAGCATGAGCGACAATGTTCAATCTAATAATACAACCCAGTGCAAATGATCAATACGCGAATATATGAAGTACAAACTGATAATCATAAGAAATGGTTTGGCACGAAATTTAAATGGAAGATGAAATGAAAATTAGTTTTTATTGTTCTGCTGAAACTCTTGCCCTTCTTTTTTTGTTTCGTTTGGGAAAGTGGATTCTCAATTGTTGTTTTTTTGCTTTTGGCAACCATTTTTACTTTCTTCGTGAGACCTAATTCAAATGACGCTTTAAGTGCTTTGCATTCATTGGAACGTCAAACGTTAAAATCCTAAGTGATTCCAAGCTCTGCTAATAAATTTATCCTTATACGATGCTGAATCATTCAGAACCTATAATACTCGATAGATAATAAATTTATCGTCAAAAGACAACAATTTCGTCGCAATCGGAAAATTCAACTTGCAATTCAAATTCATCAGCTGAAAAATTCATCTGGGACGATGATAAATGCATTAGACAATTTTATTTCATCTGATTTGCAACTAATTGAACAAAATGGAGCGAGGATTAATTGAAATGTTTGCATTCAAATTTAGCGGGGTGAGAAATTGCGTGTGTATCTGTACGAGGAAAGACGTTTTGCAGCGGAAATAAATTCATTAATCTCGCCGGTTAAAACGCGGACGAAATTTGTTACATGACAGCCAACAACAGTAACCGTCACATTTTGCAACGTTAACGGCATCGTAACTTTGTCATTGGGAAAAAATATTTCTTTTTTACAATTAACGATACTCTGGCGCCAAACACTGCACTATTTTGAACAATAAAAACGAGATACTAAAAACAGGGAGGAAATAAAAGATTTGCCCCTGAGATATGATTTCATTTTTATTGTAAAGCAAAAGTTGGAAAAAAAAAGAAAATTTTGAGAGCGTGTCGAATGAAAATAATAAATGGAGTTGTACTTTTTTGTCGTTTTCAGAAAGAGGCAGGCGACAAGGAATTTACGTCCATTGTTAGACTATCACCTTCATTGCCAACTATAGCTCAAGCTTTGGCGGAAATATTTTTACGTTTTCGATGGAAGTCTGTTGTAGTAATTGGTGTTGGTGAGTATGAACAAAAGAGTCACGAAGACGAAAGTCTGATAAAGATAATTCATAAAGCGAGGTCGTCATCGCGGAACGGGGGACAATAATGTTGTAAAGCTTATGTTCGTTGAAACGAATTTCCACCAATGAATACGTCCTGAAATGACTCGACTGAGAGAATAAATGGGATTAAAGTTAGCTAAATGTTGAGAACTCCAATACATAATTACACCGGTTTTGGCAAGGTTACTCGTCAAACTTTCACATTTGAAAGCAAAGCTTATTTTAAAGTTTAACGATTTTGATGAAATATTTGTGAATTAGCCGCGCAAGTACGTTGTACAACAAATAATAAACTTTCAAAATAACAAAAATTTTATGAAATCTATTTTTCTTTGATTTTTTTTTCTTCTCAAAAACGATAGGCTGTTAAAGAAAAACAAAAAATCGATTTCCAATTCCATTCCTTCATTTTGCTTCTTTTGTTTTGTTAAATAAAACTTGTCAGGAAAGACCACCGAGCGAAATTGCCGAAAAACCAACAAAAGTTGTTTTAGTTATCGCCTGACCGAACCAGTAAAAAGTGCGATTTATATTTTTGAAAAGCCAGCATTAATTAACTTTCACGAATGGAATCCCATCTTTATGATTTTCAAAGCTGATATGTTTATTCGTCGTTTCCATTAGTTTTGTCTTTATTTATTCATTTTACCCAAGTAAATGAACGTTAACGTCGAGTGAAATAAATCTCAGTAATTCGTTTGAAGTAAAAGATTTTTGCAACAAAAAATTCGAATTAAAAAAAATTCAATCAGACAATTGTTTTCGGATTTCCCTGAATATAATTTTAATTTTCTTGTTTTGGTATTACCAACCTTTGTTTTGAAATGATAATGCATGTATTTCGGTCGAGAAAATGATTAAATTTTATCTGATTTCAATTCGTATGATTTGATTATGTTCGTTCCCAGGAGTGTACATGTGAATTCATAGTTACGGTCAGCTTTGAAGGCTTGTGTAACAAACCTCAATGGAATACATACATATTTATCAATCGAATATGAATCTCTTCTCACAAACAAGTAAATTTGAAAGTTATTGTCATGAAATAAGAAATAATGTTTCTAATT
This sequence comes from Trissolcus basalis, assembly GCA_025266255.1. NCBI lineage: Eukaryota > Metazoa > Arthropoda > Insecta > Hymenoptera > Scelionidae > Trissolcus > Trissolcus basalis. Next base: position 10,950 of record JAAMPD010000905.1, read on the forward strand.
GAAATTCGTTGAATACAAATCATGATTATGAAAACTTTGCCCAGATAATTTATGTGCTGAAACATAAGATTAAAATTGTAGGATGGTCTGACTGAAAACTGATTCGCACTACTGACTTTTTGATTTATTCTTTTGCAGATCATGAACTTTGGTCAAGTCTTGACAGATCCGTGGTCGGTGCCTTGAGAAGCGTAGGAATAGTACCACGACATCACGCTGTACTGCCATTCAACAGTAGCTCGAAACAGATCCACGGGTCTTTGCGAGCTCTTCATACGATTCCATGCAGAGGTGAAACTTGAAACTCATCAAGAAATTACACTTTCCGCGCACATCTGTCTACTTTATGTGTTTTTAAAAAAGTTCACCTTCTCCTTTTACGAGGCGTAATCTTATTTCGAACCGCGCAATTCTTTCAAAAAATGTTCTCTCAAACTTTTGTTAGCTTCAACGAAGCATTTTTTTTTATTGTGAAAAAGCAAAAAATATAATATCCAAAGTGAGGTAAAAAAAAGTACACGAAAACGGGATGAAAATTGAATAGAAAGCTTTTTAATTTTGCAGAAATGTTTTTATTTCGATCAAAAGAAAAAATTATTGAAAGAATGTCGTTTGTTATATCATAAAAAATTCGTGCCGGTACAATATCCGAAACGACATAACGAACAACGGATAAATTTTATTTGTCATAAATTTGACACCGTGGCTCTTTCAAGTTATATTATATTTAAATTGCAAATAGAATTACATCGTTGCGAAAACTGAAATAAACTACGCGCTCGACAATATTTACATAAACTTACGATAAATTTCAAATATAAAGCCAGACTTATTCTACGAGTAGCCGCGTTTAAGGATTTGAAATTCAAAATTGATCAGATGTGCAAACACCTGTATGTACTTTTTTATTCCTTATATTTTTCACGATTTCTCCATGCGTGGCTTTTATAAATCACAAAGATGAAAAAAAATGTTTATAAATGAAATGTCACTGAATCGCTTTCATCAGTATAATTTGTCATTAATAAAATCTAATTGCACGACAAGCAATTCGCTGACTAATTTTGTAAATTCAAATTCACTTTAATTAAATGTTTCAAAAAAATCTTCAGAATCGTTACTATAATTGCAGTAATCATTAACGTTGGCTAAATAATTAAAATTAAATTAAACAGTCAAACAAATAGTTTCAAAGACATTTTAGACAATTTTTGTCTGCATTCGAAGTAGAGCGTTTGAAACAGGTTTTCGGTATCGAGTTTAATCTCTTTTGTTGTCCGTGTTTGTCTTCTCCAACTTGTATGTTTTTCAAGCTCTTTTATTTCATTCGTTTCAGTCAAGTTTCGACGCTTCCAGAATAAAAAAATTATTTATCATTTATTCACATCGAGCCATCAAATTTGATTGATAAAAAAATTACTCACATAAATAACATTGAAAATTGTCCATCAACCTTGAACAATAAATTAAATATAAAATCGCTTTTGCAATGATTGAAACTGAAATATACGTGTGATTGATCCAAACATGTAATTCAACTCATTTCAATCAAACTTTTTGAATCAAACTTTAATACGAACAAGAAACATTTAAACCCTAGTAAAAAGGATCATATATTGTCCATATATAAAATATATATTGACAATATATTATTTCCAAAATCATATATTGACCATATATTATCAATATATTGATAAATATGGTCGATGTATAGAAAATATTTAAATTAAATGATCAATATATTGATAATATATTGATAGTATATGGACAATATATGATCCTTTTTACTAGGGAATTTATTCTCATTTAATTATAACAAATCAATAATTTGTAAAAAAAACATAGCATAGTACTATCATTGCAATTTAAAAGGTGTTTCTGTTTCAGCAATCATATTATGTTTGCCCCTGGACAATGATTTCGCGAGTCACACGCTCGTCGAGTTGGACACAGTGCAGGCATCACGGGTGCCACACTCGGTAATTCTGATGGTTCATCCGGGCAGTCCTGAGCCGTTCCTGCCAGAACGTGAAAGCACCGAGCCGACGCTCTCGAAATCAACGACGCAGTCTTCCAATTTTTCTACCCCTCCTCAACGTGCTGCCTCCTCTTCAGAATTATTTTTGCCTCCGCAGAATCTGAGCCGCTCGACGCTGGATAATTTACTGGTTATCGTACCCATCGATCAAAGGTAATGAGACTTTGGTGCACACAAATAGAACGACCTTCGTTCTCTCTCCAGATCGATTGAATTTTGCGCAGCTCCACAAAACCCTCAAACAAATCATTAAATAAAAAATTAGCCAAAGCTCGAGGGGTGATTGAGTTTCAGCTGCAAGGTTAAATATATTGAAAGGGATAATGATTTGGGTGATATTTTTTTTTTTTAAGGTATGACATCGAGAGGCTCTTCAATGGCACCGCCACGTACGTCACGGAAAAAACTCTGGACCACCTGAAGGAGTCGCTGGACGTGCTCACCAGAGACAACTCGAGCTTGAATTCGTTCAACAATAAGATGTTTACTTACTCGTTGCTCGCGTGGAACGCCAACTCTTGGATGCCCATTGTCAACGTAGTCGAACAAGAGGACAAACTTCTGGTCCAAGAATTTTTTCGCAACGGGCTAGTCGACGATCTGGTTTTCGATCTATTTTGTCTTGACCCCAACGATTGTCCACGTAAGCAGGCAACAACTTTCAGGGGTGCGATTTCACTTTTGTCAGACTCAACTGAATTTGGTCGTACTTTTTCTTTTCGCAGACGGGACTAGTTATAAAATCCCCCTCCGGACATCACATATCGTAGCCATCGTTTTTGGATCACTACTTTTTGCCCTCACGGCAATCCTCACTGCGGCGCTGATAAGGTAACATGTCCAATTAAAGTGGTACTTTCTTCATTCTGCTGCGTTACTCGGAACACAAGAACATTATGAGATCAAATGCCAAAAGAGACAATCTTATTCAAATCTCTAGATACCATCAGAAGATATGAGAACCCTTGTTGCATCAATCCGAGCGGAAAAGCCTCGAATCTTCTTTACAAAATGCAATGCTTGAAAACAAATTGGTAGATTTTTCGTTATTCAGTCTACTTCGGGTTTCTCATTAAAGGTTTTTGTGAACTCGCAATTACTTTAGCTTTAGTTTGAAATTCATCGTCGACCTAATTGACTGATTTATATAAGACTCCTGATGAATTATTATTTTGTATTCTAAAATCATATTACATGCATCATTTCAGAGAGAATTCATTTATTTACTTTTGCTCGACAGGAGATATTTGCTTAAGAAACGAATGTCCAAACGACCGTACAAAATTATCCTCACGGCTTCGGATTTCGTTTTTCCCCAGGTGCCAGATACGCGAAGGGTATGTTTTTTCATTAGTTTTTAATTGCGTTTCATAAATGTGATAAAAATGAGTTATGAAAATGCGAATTTTTTGATTGGCATTTATGAATTTGGTTTTCATATTTTCAGGTTGACGAAGGAATTGAAGCGATGCTGTGCTGTTGGCTGCAACAACTCCAAGAATTCGGCGGTCCTGAAGTCGAAAAGCCGGATCTGCTGCAGGGTAGTGTGGGGTCCTTAAAACCTCAGCTTCAAAACAGCAGCGGAAACCTCGCCAGACATCCAGTCTTTAAAGATCCCCGAGCGCGATACAACGTGAGCAATAAATTTTTCCGTCGCTTCAGATTTTATGACCCAATAAAAATAACGCTGCCCATTATTTCTCTTTTTTTTCTCGATTTGAACGTGACAAATTTTGTTATACAAACTTTGTAACACAACAGCGGTCTATAATCATTCGATAACTCAATTTTGCGAAATACCGATTCAAATGAATTGGTAATATAAAGACAATTAACCGAAATCGAACCTTTGATCAAATTTGAAATTGGAACGGCAAAACAGACACCAAGCTGTGCTTCTTTTTCAATCGGCGCAATTATAACTTCTGATCTTCGAGGCTGTAATTGTCTGCCCAAACTTCGATATCAGCTTCAAAAGTTTCAGTCATGAAAAGGGAAACCGTATATTATACTCATTATTGAAGAAACTTTGTAAGTGAAATGTTTATTGGATAATTAGAAAGACTGAGACGAAGAAATTGCCGGGTCAAAGTTGGCAAAAAAAATATTATTTTTATTCTGCTCGGGAACATGTTACAAGCTTGATCAGTGTCGCAGAATCTTTTAATCTGTAAAAATACTACAGTTAGATCAAACTGATACCGTAAAATAAATCCTAGCCGTTGAAAAATGGCGATAAACTTTAGCAACGGGAAAATTGGGATAGCTAGGATTATCAAATGGCATTAAGCTAAGAGGCATCTCGGATGGATGCGAGTGCTCACACAATACAGTGCGATTTGCGCCGGAATGTCTATTGCCGTATTGTGTTCTGTCTTACATATAGGTCCCTCCATTGTTCTAGCATGTCAGGAACCAGCGATTTCGTCATTCTGTATTCGCATTTTCAAAGGCACCACTTTTTCTTTTGTAATATCACCGTATTGTTTACAACATTTTCTCGGCTATTTTGATTTTTGGCAAAACTTCCAGGAACTTGGCTTTCTTTATTGTTAATCTGCAAAGTATTCGAGTTTTTTAAGATATGAAGAAATAAAAGCAAAAACCATCCAAGAAACTATTTTGAATTTTATAAACTTGACGAAGACTTGAAAAGTTATTCGTTCGTGAAAAAAAAGAAAAAAATTCGTCAAATTGTATTCAGATTAGGGAAAAACAAAAATTTTGTTTTGAACAATTTTGTTGTTACGAACTTTGAGTAGCGCTGGATATCGATTGCATAATCGAAACAATTTTATTGTTCGACGCCTGAATTAATCAGATAATAACAGATAATCCAAGTTACGTGTCAGTCGAAATTTTAGTAGCACAATGGAATACTGATGGAACTTTTATCTATCCAGTTACAATGCTCGCGGAACATAAAGCTGATGAATTTAATGTTCTATACACAAACTTTTAAAATATCATCGGGCGAACTTGGGAAACGGTAAATCAAATGCAGTCCACTTTACCGAGATAAAAAAAGTTTGAAACGAGATTTGGGGAAAGCTTTTACAAGGCGAAATCATTTTTGTCCATCCAATTGTCAAAAATTCAAGTTTGCCTTCGTGATCAAACAATGCCGCTAAGTTTCTGTCAACAAATTCGTCGGATCTCTCGGCAACGTGATATCGCGGGTCGAGAGTTAATTAAGAGACTTGTGAAAAGCTCTCACACCCTTAATGATCACTCAGAGCGAGAGAACAGTTGGGAAGAGGCTCGAGTTGTTACTTGGGCCATTTGGAAAATCTTGCAACATATCACCCTCGCCTTCGGCGAATTATAACGATTGAAATTGATTATTCTATTGAGATTATTTGATTTGAGTTTTGAGAGTGGTCGCAAGGCTGATTCAATTTGTCTCTTTTTTGTTTGCAGGGCGACTTGGTACAATTTGAAGGAAGTCCCTTGCCAAGGCTCTTTTGAAATAAAAAGCAAGGCCATGGATGTTCTAGTCACAGTGAGTCACAGACTTATTACAGTCTCTTTCGAGATATTTCTTTCTCAATTTCAGTTGCACAATTTTATTATCAAAACATAAAACATTCAGTTTTAAATGTATCACTGGAATTAGGGACAATTGGGATAATTGTGACGTGAAAAGAAAAAGTTGAAACTTTAACTTTTGAATAACAATTTTGTACAATTCCAGTCCAAACTTCGTCAGAACCATTTATAACACACGAGGGAACAATAGTCTCCCTTAATATAAGACATTTGTTGTATCCTGCTAAACATAATTATCATCATCAATTATCTCGACGTATCAATTACGAGCGCCCTTATAATTATAAAAATACAAACTTTGAATGAGATGATAAAGGTGAAATACTTAAAAAAAAGATTTTGCGAAATAGTTTAAACAAGACAGTTTAAACGTCTTTGTTGAAATAACTTTGGTTATGATTTTGCAATATTTGAAATGTCTGATTGAATGATGTGCTCGTAAACTGTTTTAGATTCACGGACTTCGACACGAGAACTTGAACCCTCTGATTGGCTGCTTGACCGAGCCAACAAGACCGTGTTTGGTCTATGAATATTGCTCCAGAGGATCCCTAGAAGACGTGCTCGTCCAGGACGAGATCAAGCTCGATTGGTCCTTCCGCCTCTCTCTATTAACTGATCTTGTCAGGGTAATGAAAACGATATCACTAAATCTCGATTCATCAAGCTCTGCAAAATCTTATTTCATCCATCTCTTTTATAACAAAAAAAAATATAATAATAATAAAACCGAAATTTGAAAATGTTAAATTACAAACGAGAATGCAATTTGCGAGATGGGAAGAGGTGAAATTGAATGTAACATTTTGCACGGCAAATTTCATTTGAGTCTCGAATCTTCAAGTTCGATTGCAACGCGAGTTTGTAATTCAAAACAGGAGATTGATAGAGGGCTTTTGTTGTTCACTCCACAGGGCATGAAGTATCTACACAGCAGTCCAATACGTGTTCATGGTTATCTAACATCAAGAAACTGTGTCATTGATGCTCGCTGGGTTCTCAAAGTCACGGATTACGGACTCCCGGCTTTTTACGAAGCTCAGAATATCGTGCCCGCACCCAAAGCTGCGAGGGGTAAGAAAAAACTATTAAAGAGAACGTTCGAGACCTAAACGCTGGATCTACCTTTTTTCCCCTTTGTCGCCTTCATCGTTTCTTATATCCTTTTTTCATTTGGGCTTTAAAGTACCATTAACAAAAATGGTCCCTGAGGTATTCGGAGCGCTGAAAATCGAATTTTTAGTCTCATTTTTATTGAAATTGATCCAAGATGAATAGCAGATTAAGGAGTACATAAAATGGAACGAGTGTTTTATTTCAGATCTATTGTGGACGGCGCCGGAATTATTAAGACACGCCGGGACGCGAAAGAAGGGCACTCAACCCGGTGACGTTTACAGTTTTGGAATAGTAATGCAGGAAGTGGTCGTGCGCGGCGAGCCGTTTTGCATGCTGGCTCTATCTCCCGAAGGTAACATTTGTTTCAATCACTGATTGTATCGCTGTGATAAATATTTACCCTTCAACCCCCGACGACTTGTCAAACGCTCGCATCAGTTTAATTCAATAGTAAATCGATAATAAAATGCTCAAACAAATGTGCACGTTGATCACCTATTTATATGATGTTTGCTTATTGATTCACTTATTTACTAATATATTTATTAGTCACGTTTTATTCATTTATTCGTTTGTTTCTGTTTTTTTTCTATTTTCGACAAAATATGAATTATTTTGATTGAATTTGGTGTGAATTCAGGAACTTTGCACTTAGCAATTTAGGAGCTACACGAAAAGTCACTATTTTAAATGAATTCCCCGCACAAATTTCATTACTCTCGAACCATCACAAAAATCAGATTAGTCTCTCGGATGGCTACCTTATTGCCAAGCTTTGACCGGAACTTATTGAGGAACAGAGAGGGGGGAAATCATACGGTTTTCACCCTCTTGATTTTCTCCCTTTTTTGCTTGCATAAAAGTATCTGTGTCACATATAATATTTATGATAAACATGAATATGCAACACGAGCAATAATTTTTTTAAATTGCAGACATCATCGAGAAAGTAAAAAAGCCCCCACCGTTGATAAGACCTTCGGTCAGCAAAGGAGCAGCTCCACCGGAAGCTATCAATATCATGCGACAATGCTGGGCGGAAGCTGCAGATATGCGACCGGATTTCAACGCTGTGCACGACCTTTTCAAGAAACTGAACCACGGCAGGTACGACCGGCGCTGTTCTTGCATTTTTTGTTTTCAATACGTGGAATGTATTAATTTGATCAGACAAATGGTAGAATATCATTGGAAGTCCAAACTTGAAATGAAAAGGAAAAAGTTTTCTTGTTTGAAGCAAAACTAAATTGCAGAATCCAACTCGCGAATGACAGGAGGGGGGAGAGGGATGAAAATAACATGGAAAAATAACGGATAGGAAATGTGAGTGAAGTGTAATTTTTTTGCCTTTTTTTCAGGAAGGTGAACTTTGTGGATACGATGTTTCAGATGCTCGAGAAATATTCGAATAATCTCGAAGAGTTAATAAGAGAGAGAACGGAGCAACTCGACATGGAGAAAAAGAAGACCGAACAGTTGTTGAACCGCATGTTGCCGAGGCAAGACTTTTTATCCGTTCTTATTCGCCAGCTGGGGGAAAATAAAGATGTTTTTATGTTTAATTACATAATCGTTGGGTTTCACTTTTCACAGCTCCGTGGCGGAAAAACTGAAGCTTGGAATGCCGGTGGACCCTGAGGAATTTCGAGAAGTTACGATTTACTTTTCGGACATTGTAGGCTTTACAACGATATCGGCGCATTCAACGCCCTTTCAAGTGGTGGATTTTCTGAACGATCTCTACACTTGCTTTGATGCGACCATCAACGCCTACACTGTTTACAAAGTATGAGCAGCATTTCTCACCAACACAAATAAATCGATAGCGAACGTGACAACAACAAAACAAGGCTTGATCAAACGGAACTCCGGTTTCTCTCGGCAAACATAAATGATTTTCTCGAATCAGCACGCTGAAAAAGATTCGATTAAAATTATTAATAAGTCGTTATCAATTGTTATTTACTCTGGCTGGGATTGAACTTTTTCATTGAAAGAAAAAACGAGAAGAAATTAACTAGCACAATTAAAACTTAGCTCTGATTTAACTAATTAAACATTCACTTATTTTTTAATTCAATTAATTATGTGGGAATACAAACAGTGTTTCTTTTTTTAGTTTTGAATTATGGGTCGTTTTTGTTTGAATTTTAAAACGGTTGAAAAATTATTGTTACGATGTTTAAAGCCAGTGATCGAGTTTCTCACTTGAAAAGTGTGGAATCAATTGAATTTGTACACGGCTGACGTGTCGAAAAGAATCGGTATTATAAAGTAATGCAACAAAAAACAATACATCACCAAATCGTGGTCGGTTTTTTTTTTGTTCTTTTTTTGTTCACGTATAAAGGATTGGTACATGTGTTTTGGCAGGTGGAAACCATCGGGGATGCATACATGGTTGTCGGTGGCTGCCCTGTTAGAATACTCGATCACGCTTCTCAGGTAGCCACAATGGCTCTTGATCTGCTGCACCAAAGTGGAAAATTCCAACTGAAACATCTGCCAAAAACTCAGTTGAGACTTAGGATCGGTCTCCATACAGGTACACTTTAATCAATGTGATTAATTAAATTGAATTGCTTTAATATTGTATTCATTTCTTGCCAATAGTCTCATCTATTTTTCATTCTCATAATGCTATTAGGTAGAAAACTTCTTTTAATAGTGTTCTGAAAATTGAAAGAAGTTAAGAGTATCTGGATGAAATTAGTGGATGTTTAGTTTTTCTCTTTCGTTGTAGTAATTAATTGAATTTTAAGGCAACGAATGATTCAATCATGTACAGTAATAAATCAATTAATAATGCTTTATGAAATTGGCGGTTATAGTCTGCTTCCATCGGATCGATCTAAAATTGTCACCTTGTCAATTGGCCATAAACGTTTAATTGGATTTTCAATTCTTATTTGACGATTTGTATGAAGAAAAAAATGTTCAATTTCTGTTATCTATTTATATTTCCATCTCATATTTTCGTTTCGTATTTGTCAGATTATATTTTCATTTCTCGCTTTACATTTTTGTAGCACTTTGCATACCCAATTTGGCAGGTTTGCAATTTTGAAATCACAATTTTGGGAGAATGTAATTCGTAAATTGAAATAGCAATTTGTTATTAAACACGGGCTCGTTTGTCGAGAAGATCACTGAGAGTGAGAAACGTTTTTGAGCTTGACTATTTAAATAATTTGCCCGAGACGCGTAATCTGTGTTCAAAATGGTAACTGGGTCAGGAATTTGAAAAGCTCGAAATTATTATGAGTTCGCCCCGGAACTTATAATATAATATAATCATATTTAACGCTCGGTGCAATGTCGAAACTTTCAAAGTCAGTGTTTTCCTTGATTTGTATACAGCCGACGTAAAACGTAATGCGAAAACAAAACTCCAGTTTCAGTACTAGTTTTTTTTTTTTTTTCAAACGGACACTCTTTTTGTTTCATCGGCGTCAATAATTCATGAGACCCGAATCGGTACAATATCTCAGGCAAAACTTTTAATCGAGAGCGTAACAATTTAAATTACAAAGTGAAATAACATTAACATCAGTCAGACTCTTCGGCCAAGTTATATCCCGGCGGAATATCAAGATCGACCGGACGAGGACTTTTGAAATTTACTTTTTATTTCGCTTTTCGAAAACCCAGAGACGCAAATTAACTCTAATTCCTTCCCGTGAAATTGATTACAGCCGGAAAATTAATTCGCAATTTAATTAAATTTAATTATAAAAAGCTTAAGTGGATTATTTGAATAAATACTTTTAAAAAAGTATATTCTCAGAGGATCAGAAAAATGGAGCATATGAAAAATAATAAAATCAATACTCATTTCAGTTGATTCTTTTCATAACATTTCTCATTTCATTCTTATAATTAATATGTATTATTATATTACTATATATAATAAATTATGTTATTTTATTTTACATGTATTATAATTATGTGTACTATGTAATTATATTAAAGTATTTGTATAATTTGAAAGAGAAATAATAGTGTGAAAAATTTGTTTGCAAAATAGGTCCATGTTGTGCGGGTGTGGTTGGGCTGACGATGCCACGGTACTGTTTGTTTGGTGATACAGTAAACACAGCGTCTCGGATGGAGTCGACCGGAGCACCGTGGCGAATTCATCTCAGCCAGGAAACTCGGGATCGATTAATGCAAGTCGGTGGTTATTACATTGAATATCGCGGACGGACCGATGTTAAGGGTAAAGGCAAAATGCCGACGTATTGGCTGTTAGGAAAGCAAGGCTTCGACAAAGAGCTACCAACACCTCCTCCGCTCGGGTGAGCTGCGAATTTACAACGCTCCGTTGCACCTCGCCTGGTACCCCCAATCTATAATTTGCCATCGATCCAAACTCGTACTTATTCATAAATTATTACATCCTTTTATGTATCCTCCGTTTTTTCAATATTTATCAAGTTTAACTCATAATTTTTATCTGTGGATACAATCTGGTTGATGCACTTTTTAATTAATTCATCTCCTTCGGTTAGAATTAAAGAGGAGAAAAATTGTTGCACAATTCGTGAAGCGGACTCAATTAGAATCCATCAGTTTCAACTCATACTTTTTCAGACACTCGTGAAACTTATTCAAACTTGACTGCAAATCGAGACTATCATTATCGTAAAAATATGCCCGAGTTTCAAGAACGTCCGCGGGCGCGTTGTAAATGCGAGTGCCTTTTTTTTACCGTAGTCTCTATTTTGTAAGGCAAAGTTCGACCAGACGAAGCGTGCAACGTCGATTAATTCTACAACTTTTGTCGCAGACTAACGATTGTTGCCCTTTGCTTTGCGCTGCGTGGAAAAACAGAGAGGACCATGGGTGAGTTTGAAAAATTGTACATTGTGCAACAAAGTTGGAGCTGAATTGGTAATCGTAAAATAACCAAGTTGATCTTATTCTTTTGAATTTTATTTTTCCACCAAAAACAAGATGAATGTGTACCATATTTTTGTTAGAATGTATTAATATTTTTCTTTCTTTCTTTTTCATTCCCACACGGACAAAAATATATGTCAAAATGTATGCAAAAATTATATTTTTAATATATTTTTTATATAAATTATATAAAAAATTTAGATTCAATTTATATGAGATTTTGCGCTTTATATTTAAAATGTAAACAGTTTAATACGAAATATATAAGTTTACATTTTATTTATAAAATATATATTTTAAATATAGAAACTCGAAATATATTTTTGTCCGTGTGAGTTTCACATGTTTTGTATTATTGTTTAAGTAATGCAAAAATATCATTTCAATTAATGACTGAGTTTTGATACTGATGAAGACGTTTTCATTTTGGATGTTAATAATTTGGAGTTCTGAACGGAGGTTATTTCATCTGAAATTTCGATCAAACAGTATAATAAATTTCGATCACGCTGCAACGGTAAAGTTATTTTATCATTAATACTAACATAAATACAAATAGCGCAGTATTATAGCAAACGTTGTAAATCGTCGGAGCAGGAAAAGCGGCGTGGTTTGAGATACACATAAATATTCAGTTTTCATCGCATGTAACATTAAGTGCAAATTTCCATAACAAAATAAAAACGGTTAAAAAATGTTCAGTCAAGCTGAAAAGCATTGTTGGAACATTCAATTTTGAGGGTTCTTTTTTTGTTGGCGTTTAAACTGTCCGACCAAATATAACAGCTTCATCCTTATTTTATGTTTTATTTATGTTCAATTAATTTTAGAGGCAAATCAATAAATAACAAAGATAAATGCAAAATCTTCATGTTTTTTTTGCCGATAAAACCTTAACGGAACGGTGTATTATGATATTTTATAAAGTGTGGGATGTATAAAAATAAATGTCATTATAAATTTGGACATGCGAGGAATTTTAATTTACATATTCAAATGAAAATGCTATAAAATATAGCTCTGCATCAAAGGTATCATTTGCGTTTTCATGGGTGTGATTTAAATTTATGATTCCAACGATATACAATATATCTCAGAATGCTGAAAAAATGGAATCAATTCGATGTCTTCGAAGTATTCTGTTCGTCGTTTAGAAAAAAATTGAAAATTATTAATTAGCTTCAATCACGTGTTACAGCAACGATACGATACAACTCGTCCGACGTTATTGTGAATAAACAACATAAACTCCAACATTACAATTTTGTCGTTCAACTTTTCCGACTTAAATTTTCATGCTTTATCTTTTGGCATTTGAAATGACTGAACGACGGTTAAACAATTTTATAATCGTATTGTCATCGGTTCGGGCGGTGAATTGAAAAAAACATTTCATCAAAAAGCAGAAAAGCCAAAAGTCGAAGCACAAGAGAGATAATTGAAAACAATTAAAACTAACAATCGTAAATGAAACTTGTTACTTGCAAAATCAATAAGTTCATCTATTCACTTAAAAAGTTTATTTATTGACAAAAAAAAAGACAACTCTATTTCATTTCAACTATTTATTTTCATGAAACTAATCACTCTGTCATGAAATTGAATTGACAGAATTTGTTTCAATTTGTAACTGAAATTGTAACGCGGAATTGATTTTTCTGTTCATTTAGACTGGAAGAGAGTTTGATGATAGAAAAATCGGTAGAGGTGCAGCCCGAAGTCGAGACGTCTGAGCTGAGAATTGGCATGTCGGAGGACAACAGTTCCGGGGAGTGTAGCGCGTCCTTCGCAACGACTTCCGGTGTGCAGTCGTCGCCGAGCAAGCAGCTGTCATTAGAGAAAACGAGTATACGCAAGGTGGCCGTTTCCGTACACGACGACAAGAGTCTCACGACGAGCCACTCGATCAGGTCGGGTGAGATCGTGGAGGTGCGCGAGCCCGTCACGAAGAGCACTTCCGGCGACACGCCAATGTCCTTAGGCACGCCGGTTTCCGCGACAGAAGTCGCCGCCGCGCTGCTTGGCTCGTCCACCAGCTCGCTCACATCAATATCAAGCACCGCTTTCCGCACGAGACACAGACGCGTTGGCATCATAGACGAGGACGACTTGAGCACTCCCTATAACCATTACAGATGCCTCTCGCCTAATGAAACTTACGGTACTATCCAAAAAAAAGGTCGAATTTGTTTCCCCTTCGACAAATTGAACAATATTGTTCCCTTTTTTGTTCCGAGGTAAAAGAATTTTGATTTGACAAAATATGTTGTTCTTAACGATAAATTTTGTAAACACTCGACGAGGTTTGTTAAGAAAATAATGTGTTTATTCACAAAGTATGAATACGTAATTTAAAGCCGAGTTTTATTAGTCCTTGAAATATTTTCGTTATTTTTAGGATCGATACTTCAAGCAGATGACCGGTTAATGGCTCATGTTTAATTTAACCATAATCGACGATTATGAAAAAAATAAAATTAAATATATATATTCCAATCGATCACTATTTACCGAAGCCTGGGAGAAGTGCAAACAGAGCCCAAGGTCTCAATGTATCGGAGTTAAGAAATAATGGACATTATAAATAAAGGGTCAAGTTCGTTCTATGATGGGTATTTTGTTCAATAAATTAAAATTCATATCCGTGTGACATTGAACTGGCGAAAAAAAGAATCAGAAATTCATGAGAAATGTGATACGGCTGGCGAATATGCTATAGATGAGAAAAATGTTTCTATTCCTGCACGGATTCCGTTTTAACCCATTTTAGTTGAATTGTTCAAGAGACTCTGATTTTTATTAATATTCAATTGTTTTTATGTTTCAGGTAAAAATCGATTACTAAAGAGGCAGTTCAGTTTGGATCGAGCAGACGAGCCCTCGATAATGATACCGGATCATAACGCAAGGCTCACTCCGCGGTTGTACAAGCAGAACAGCGCGGGCGCGGCGAACGATCTAGAACGGATAGAAGAAGTGCCGTCGACTCCCAAATCACACCAGGGCTACCGTCACGCGACCTCCATGTCTCTCTCGGTAGAGTCCTTATCTTTGCATTAGAGCACTATTCCTCTGAGTGTGAACAAAACTTGAAACGACTCCTTGTTTCCTCGCAGTCTGATGAGCACGAACGATAAATCAAATGCAAAATACTTACAACCGCGAATCTCATAAATGATACACTATTTTTTCTACATATTTTTTATATTCGATCTACCTCCTGCCTCCCTCTCTGCCCTCCCCTCTCCCCACATTCCTTTTTCATCGCCTATAGAATTGTTTAGCCAAGATGAGAATTTCTGTCACATTTCCCTTGACGTAGCATGGATTTTATTTAAACTTTACACATTGGTGGTTCAGCATGACGACAGAAAATTCAGACAAATGAGAAACAAACAAATGATGTCAAAATCAAAGTAATAAAACTAGGTGAAATGAAAAAAGTCTTTGTTCGATGGAAATTGATTTTGAAAAATAATAATTAGAAAATATTATTGACCCGCGAACTATTCAAAGCTGAAACAACGGTCTGTAAACTTTATGAAAACTGTTGAATTGTAGCACAGCTGTCGGAACCATTGTCCTTATATTTCTTGTAAATACACGCAATTGTGTTTTTTTCAGTGTTCTGTTCTATGAGCCAAAGTAGATTTTTTTATATCAACATAAAAAAAAAAAAAAAGAGTTCAATATTTTGTATTGAAGATTTACATTATAAAGAGATCTAGTGAGTGTTGAACAAGATTGAACAAATAATATCAAGATGACGTTTTGTCAACAAGTTGTGTAATTTTTCAATATTGTTTCTCTGACCGAAGGATGAAGCATTTAAAGCAGCTGTTGATCGGCGAAGAACTAAGAAGAGTACAATCGTTGAATAGAAAGAGTTATTTTTTGTAATTAACACGACGGCAAAGCTTGCAACAGAACAATAACCGGCGACGTTTCGCTCGTTAGTATTGAAGCCAAACGAGTGATCATGGTGGATTACAATTTCGCGTATGATTTTTGTGTGCCAAATCCTTGATCGAACGTCCAAGCTTCCATTAGAACTAACTTTTTGATGTGATATGAAATAGAACTTTGAAATTTGATTCTACGAATGCATTGTACAATTTTGTTCGTGCGCTGGAACGCAAAAAAATTTTTCTCTGATGCGAATCAGAGTTGTTATCAAATTAAAGGGCAGAATTTAAATGGAACATTTTTTTGTTCTTTTCGGAAAATGAGTAATCAACAAAATCAACTCTACGAGTAAAACATTGAATGAAAAAACAACGACAGTGAAATAAAAGCTCGTTGAATTTCACCATTTGATATGGTAAGTTCAAAAAACTTTACAGCAACTGTAATTTTTTTCAGTCAACAAAAATTGATGCAAAGTTAAAAAAAATTGTTCCAAGTTGACATGAGTTGACTGAGAACTACCTTACACCTATAATTACTATTTGTTCAAAACACCAAGACACATAATAATGCTAAATAATTAATGAATAACAAAAGTACTACAAAACTGAAAATACACTCAAAGAATAATATCATGATGTTTATTTTGTAAAAAATAAAATGAAACTTACAAAAAAATATGAGCGGAATGCGTTTCTTTGACGATGATTCGTCAGACGCATTATAATTTTTTGAGGGTGCGTGATTCTGCTTTTCGTCTAGAGATTAAAGGAATTTAGAACTATGTTATAAAACAACAAGAAAGAGCTCGTTAGAAAATAGCTGAAATTTCCCACCTGTCCTTTGTAACTTAAGGCCAGATTTAGGAACAGTTCACCGATTATTTGTTAACTTCGCAAGTGCATGTAAATTATTTTGTTAAAAAAAAAGTGAAACAAACACGAAGAATGTCCACACGCGAACTTCACAGATTCAAATAAAATTCACTCAAATCTGTCAGGATAATTTGTCAAATAAAAAGCAATTTTTCTGTATTCTCCAAGGAATGTTTAATCTAAGATGGAGCATCTTTTTTTTCATCTTTTTCGCGATATTATTATTTAATGTAAAAAATTTCGATGTCAGAAGAAAGAAGTTGCGTCAGTTTTGTTGTCAAAGAAAAAATGTGAAATTCGAGAGGATGAAAAGTCAGGTGATTGATCAAAATTATTCATCTGAATGTAAATCAGCGAGAAAGTTATACTTTTTTTTTCTCATCTTTCAGTATGCATAAATTAATTGTATTGAAAAATTATATGATTCAACAGATGACGAAAATTCGTTGTAGACATGCGTTTCTCATTAATCAACATTATGTCGCATCATGTGTTTATATGCCATTTAAGGGAGTCGAATGGCCGATGTTAATAAGGGAGCTATTATGACGTTGGCACGTCAAGCGCACGTTCATTAAATTATTTGACGCAATCACAAATGATTGTTTATCGCGATTCAGCTCTCAGGCCGAAATTACAATATATATTATGTTCACTGGTAATATATTTCTTCAATCGGAAATCCAACTATCGGAAAGACAATTTATTTCTTCTAAAACGGAAGGATCAACATTTGTAAATATTTTGTGAATGTCAATTGACAGTAATCTTTACACTAAATTGTTTAAAGTCGTTTCAAAATAGTAGATTTGTTTGAAGTAAAAATTGTCGGGATGATGAAATGAATTTTTTCGACAATCACGAATAGTCTAACGAATCAAGAGCATTGCGCAATCGATTTTGTATGAGGTGATTCACAATCGCAAAATAATATCCCCCGGCTTCTTTCGGCGCGGACAGACAGGTTATGGAAATAATTTTAACATTGACATAGATACAGTTGATGAAACCACTGTTTCGTGTATGAGTGTGTGTGTGGATTTACTAAGTAATTAACACGTGTTTTACAATAATTAAGCAACGAGCTTTCGAAGACCAGCGATGAAACACACGCTGTAAGAATAAACGCATTGATGTATAAGTCGTTTTCATAACTTATTCTATTCATTTTTTCAAAACACTGTACATCTCTCGGGGAAATCTCTTCTCGTCCATCTTAAATTTCTGGTGATGTAATTTCGCTCATCTCAAATTCAATTTCCACAATGAAGATATGATGGAACATTTGCCGTAAGAAATTATTTAACAAATAGGATGATGGAAAATTGTTTGAATAAAATTTAGAGATGAAATTGCAAAGATTGAATTTGACAAAAAAAAAAAAATTATATATGATAATGTGAAACTCGTTTTGTATCATGAAACGTTGTCAATAAAATATCAAGTCCTAATCGAGGAAACCGCTTTGTCAGCGGTAAAACGAAAGTTATACCGGTCATGAACTGGATTGACGTTTATACTGTCGCGCTTCACGACCTCACGGATTGTTCACAATTTCGTATTCATGCCGCCGGGGGTCAGCTGACACCCAAACTTATCAGTTTTAAACTTTTGCTGAGTTGTTGACTAACTAATCAATTACAAATTTTTTTATCGTTTGACAAATTGAGCGCTTGTATGAAGATGAATGTGTTAATTCAAATTTTTCATTTTCAGACTTGTTAATAGACAGATTAAAAATAATTTCGTTCCAATTTCAAAAAAACGATGTCAGTTTTATTTGGCTTTCAGTATTAGGGTAAAATCAATTTATTTCAAATCAACAATTTACAACTCACAATTTAAACCATTTTTCTTTTATTCACTGAAAAAATCATCTAACAGTTACATAAGTTTTTTTAGACTTCTGCGATTGCTGTGGAGTTTGTGCATTCTTCGGTGTATACGTATTAAATGTACATAAAAATCAAAAAAAATCAAAGGTATTTGATCGTTGAAAAAAAATAAATACTAAAAAAATTTAGTTTGTGTTCATTTTCGACTGTATGTAAAATCATTCAAACTGGAACTCTGTGTTTATATTTTCATTAAAATTTACATATTAGAAACGATATGGTCTCTTTTTAAACCCATTCCCAGTACCAAGTTTGTTAATTGATTTTCGAAGAACAAATAGCAATCTGCTATTTGACAATCAACGAATTTGCGAACTGAACAAGTTCCGAGGAAATTCGATTAATCATTTCAAAATGATCCCTTCAACGATCCTTAATTTCGTGAATTATCCCCTCGAAATGATTTTCATAATTTACGTAGAACAAGCAGCAATTAATCAGCCGTGTCTAATCGGCAACTGTTGCATTTGATTGATTTAATCCTATCATGAAACTTGAATCGTTATTATTATGATCGTACAAAAAATATTAATCATTGGGATTAAAAGCATCAACTCAAGTGTTTTTGATAGAAAACTCGCACGTTTATTGCATTTGTAAATTCTTATTTACAAGTCATTGGCATACATAGAATTATTAAATAGTGAGCGACAAGTTTGGTTCTTTCTTAAACGAAATGGAGTTTGCCGAGTGTTGAGATCTTTTTTCGCCATCTGTAAAACAGAACAACAATTGTAAATCCATTTTCGTTCACCCTTTCCAATTGTTTTATCACACAAAAATATTTTTCATCTCAAATTTTGTTCGAAATACTTTTTCACTCGTATTGTTTTTTACCATCCAAAACATTGAAAACTATATTTTAATAGAAAAACTATGACCACATGATATGAACGTATAAAAATCTGAATGAAAATAATTACCCTCCAATTAAAATAAGGTATATCTAGTATTGGTAGCCTCCGTTTTTGGATACACCAGCAGACCACTGTCCTCCAATGACGATGGATTTCTGGCCAGAGTAGGCACCAAGATTGGAGGTGTCGTAGCTCGATGGCCTGTTGTCGGAAGCCTGTTGAACGTTGTAGTAGTCGTTGTAGTTTGGTACTCCATATGTGGTATGGGGCAACTGTTGCTGGAAGTTGCTGTTCTGTTGCTGGTAGTCAGTGTTTGGCACTCCATAGGTGGTTTGGGGTGTGTAGGTGTGGTAGTGGTAGTGCTGGGTGTTGTAGCTTGGGCCACTCTGGGTTGGGTTCTCGTAGTATCCGGTAGACGGAACCGATGGGTAAGATGGGTAAGATTGAGATGGGTATGATGGGTAGGATTGGGATGGGTAAGATGGGTAGGATGGAGCGTAAGAACCGCCATAGCTTGGGGCATAGCTTCCTCCGGCGTTCCTTCCAAAGTAGTTTGAGAGTTTGCCTACTTTGTATCTGCAAGAAAAAATATAACACATAAATTTCAAGTTATACAAAATGTGAAATATTTAAAATAAATAAATACAAATTAATTGATTAATAATGAAATAATATAACTATAAAATAAATAATAAATATAAAATATTTCAAAATATTATAATAAATATAAATTATCAATATCCATAAATAATTTTGATCTCAAGTTTATTTTCCTAATGAAAAATTATTCTTAAAAAAAATAAAAACATTTGAGCCATTGAAAACTTTTGTTAGAATGAATGAAAAGTGGATAGTGTCGAAAAAATTTAAATTCGAGAAAAAAGTCATTAGGAGAAAAAAAAACTAATTAATCACGTTTTCTTCACGATTAAAAATTTGAAATCAGGTCCCTCTATTTGATGTCATCTCCTCAAAACAACTCATCAATTTTCAATCTTTCGGCATAATGGTAGGTACTAAAGAAATGACGAATTCCCCATAACAGCATGAATAATTTTGTCTTTGAATGAACGTCGATTAGCATGTCTCACGCACTTGTTAGGCGCTCGCGCGCAAAAAAAAATGCCCATTTGTCATAATAAATTTGGAGGTAATCTATTGTGCAAATCGTGCGAGAGAAAAGGACGAGCGGCGTATGGTAATCGGCGTTGCGTAACCGAAGACCCGGCATTCCTAGATGTTTCTCACGAGATTCGAGAATGGTACTGACATTGAAACACTTTCGTTCGCCGGGGCTTTAGAAAATTCGACGTACGTTCGAAAGGGAAATGGAAAAAATTATCTCACTTTCATTTTTTCTTTTTTTGCAATCATTCTGATTTAAAAATGAAATTCCTTTTCTACTCAAACAAATTTTCATCGTTGAATTTTTATCTCAATGAATAATAAAACATTTATTTGAATAATCATTAGAACAGTTTATTAATGTGGAAATTTTGACAAATTGAAAATGTTGGATATTAATTTTCTTTTGTAAGGATGATTTTTGCGGTTGAACTATTGGTTATTAAATTGCTTCTAATTGGACGCGAGTCGATCGTAAATCAAATGGTAATGTAACCGAGTTAAATTTGTAACCCTAGTCACGCGTAATTGCGATCAAGTTGCGGTCAATCGCTATAATCGACCACATATATGATGCGCTTCTACTATTGCGGTTGTCGTAAATTCATTTTAACCGAACAGACAATCAACGCGGAAGTGCAGAAAATGTGCATAAACAGAAAACACGTACAGATTTTATTTTAAGTGAAATTGCGCGAAATATTTACCAGTAATATTTCAAACTAAAACAGATTTTACAACCCTTCTATTTTGTACAGTTCAAAACACGACAAAAATTGCGAATTTTCAAATTGAAAATTAAAATCGAAATATTGACAGCTAAAATTATAAAATATATAACAAATTTTTGAAATATAATAATTGAGCCAGAAATTGGAATGTAAAATTGAATTTGAACAAGTTGAAAAATTGAAAATGAAAAAATGATGAAAGTTTGTCTTACCCCTTAACAAATCCAACAACACCGCCAACACCCAAGCCAATTCCAAGAGCCTTCTTTTTGAGTAGGAAACGCTTCTCCCTGGTCACTGGGGCGCCGTCCGCTTCGAGAAGTGCGGTATCATCGTTTACGTCGGCCAAGCTCGTCTGTCTCTCAACTTCTTGTGCGTAAACTATCGCGATAGTGGCTAAAAATGCCAGAAGCACGGCTTTGGACATCATCTGCACAGAAAAAGGATGGCAATTAATTGAAAAATCCAAAAGCAATTTCTTTTCTTTTTTTTTCAATTCCAAATAGATTGGAAATGAAAAAAACTGATGGACCCCGAAAATCCCACTTTTCACCGCGATACAAAAATGCACTTCACTAACTTTGATTGGAAAAAAAAAATTCTTTTCAATTTGATTTAGCTGAAGTTGAAAAAAAGTTTGTGAAAGAAAATGTTGGATTTTCGTGTCACTAAGAAGATGGTGAGCGAATGGACGAACCTTGTCGGTTCTATCGAGTCACTATTAAGAACCACTGAAGCACCACTGATAATCTCGGGTTAAGACGTCTCAGTACTTATACCGATCAGTTCGGCCAACTCCCACTTGATAGGTCGTCCTATCTTTCTCACGAAAAAATCTCAGCCTCCCTCCAGTTTTATCAGCCTCTGAGCCAACAGAGAGCGAATCCCTATTCCCTTCCACCTGGCTCCAATTCACCTGTGAATTATAAAACTTTCGGACCTTGCCTTTTCCTTTTTCTCGTCACATTTTTCTCGTAATCGCATTCGCCGCCAATGAATCATTTGGATTTTCCTTCTTTTTTTATAACATTCATTTCATGTGGTCCAACACGATGGAAGATATAACACTTTATGGACACAATTTGCTAACAGCTCGTTTTTTTTTATTTCATTATTTTTTGTAATTTTATTGTCAATCATTTCTCCGATGGAAAATTGCAGTTTTATTACTTGGTGAAAACGAAAGTGAAAAATACTAATAAATAAAATCATCCATAAAATTCAAAATCGGACGGCGAAAAAAAAGTATAACAAAAAGTGCTCCGCATAACAAAATACATTTGGAGAAAAAAAAGTTTGACTGACTGACCATTTTTAAAGCCAACTCAATAATGATTAATGTAGCCAATAAAAATGTAATAAGAAATATGATTTTTATTATTATTTAATCTTTTTTATTGAATCAGTTTTGTATGTATATTTCAGATGCAATTCTCCAATCCACCTTGACCTGAAAAAATATTTGTCCGTTCGTTCTTCTTTCATTTCCTTTATTCACTCCTTTGTATTTTGCTAGTCGAATCTAAAGCAATTTTCATACATATTTAATATTGTAATGTACAAGAACGTCAATATCTTTCTCACCATGACATAACTGCAACGGACTTGGAAGCTTGACAAATTGAAATACAAAAGCTGCTTCGCACCAGTCCCATCAGCGCAAAAGCTATTCAACAAAAATGCACCTAGTGACATTTCTGAGACAACAATCTGGTGATGCAACAATTCAATTTGTTTCAAAGTTTCAAAAAATTGTCAGTTTAATTTTTATTATTAAAAAAAATTTTTTTAATTAAAATTTTTCGCAATTAGCAAATTACAACAAACAAAGACAAGGAAGATGTCAGTGGTAATGAAAATTACAAATATT
>JAAMPD010000906.1:0-33706 GCA_025266255.1 Trissolcus basalis
AACGTACCGGTACCGGTTCGTTAAAGTAAAGGTAAGTAGTAGTAACTTACTTACTTAAAAAAATTAAAAAAAAAAAAAAAAAAAAGAAACAACGTTAAGTTTAATCAACAAAATCTAAGGTGTCCCTCGCAATGGTTACTATTTTTTTTTTGTTCGCAAATCCAAAAGGCGATAGAAGCAATTTTCACAGATCATTATGACACAAAATAACGCATGCATCAGACTGAAACTTTCGTTATTTTAAAGGATAATTGACGGGTCGGGGTGGGGGGGAGTTTAAAAGAGGTAAAAGAAAAAAAACGAAACAAACGTTCGTCGAACGAGTACAAAAATGCTTACAACCGTTGGATTCCGAATACTTTTAAAATCACCGTCTCTAAAGTTCAAACGCGATGTGTAATTTTGGCTTGCATAATTTGTCATTACCAAACATTCCTTAGCTCGATTTTTATATTCCGACTGAGGAGAGAAACAAAAATCACGTGCTCGAAGAGTGAATGCTTGGAAGGGGGAGGAGGGCGTCATGAATATTTCTTTTGTACATTGACTCTCTGGGACGTTAATATTTTAGTAATAGCCGAAGCTGATGTCGTGCAGTGGCGCAGCCACGTTTTCAGGCAGGGCATAGTCCCTGGCAAGTTGGTCGAGGAGGCCACCATTGCTGCGGGCCTGTGGCTGGGATCGTCGTTCCTGTACTGGGGCCGGGCTGAACTGAACGGGTCCCTGGTTGTAGGTCTGGGACGGTGGCGCCGACTCGTCGTACAGCGTGGGTCTCAGTAGAGGCGACTGTTGTTGTCTCGCCAAGGTCTCCTGGGACGGGGTGAAGACCTGCTGTTTGGCTGGGGGCTGGGGCGCGTAGATGGCCTGGGTGTGGGTCTGAGGCTGCTGGTACTGGGGCTGCTGGTACACCGGTTGACGCGGCGCTGGCGCCGGTCGGGGGGGAAGTGGTGCGGGTCTGGCCTGGGGCTGCTGCGGCTGCTGATGCTGAGGGTAATTTTCATTGTAGTCCTTGTCGGTGGTTTCGTCAACGAGCGTAGGTGGCGCCACGGTAATGCCCTCTCCCGCCGGCTGGAAACCGTACTGGTTGGCGCCATACTCGACCACTCGGACCTTGCCGGTATCGTCGACGAAGCCGTACTTGCCCCGAACCTCGCCAGTCGGCAGCTTGGTCTCGATCTTGAAGGAGCCGTCGGCGCCCTCGAAGCCGTAGGTGTACGAGCCGTCCTCGTTGTGCCTGTTGATCTGCTTCAGAATCGCGACTGGCGCCGTCTTGGGCTTTTCCGGCTCTTGTCTCTCCGCGGGCGCGGACGAGTAACTCCTGGGCGCCGCAGCATGCGCAGGCCGCTGTCCCTCGTAATCGTTGTAATCGCTCACGTAATTTTCAGGCTCGTAGCGTTGACAAGATACGGCTATCGGGACGGCGATCGCAATTGCGATCTGGAAAAAGAGAAAGTATTCGGTTATAGTGAAAATTGTCACATAATCCTGCCGGTGATAATATTCATATGGACCAAAGTAACTAGAATCCATGTAACTTTTTGTTTTGCATTTTTATTTTTTTTTTCTCGTTTTTTTAATTCAACTCAGCTCCTTACGTAACAACATGACCAGAAAGTATCAATTTTGTGACTGTAACGAGAGATCAGCAGTCGCACGGGATCTTGTTCATCAACTTTTTGAACACGTTCGCTTGAATTTGCTTTTGGACCAACCGACGTTTTTGTAACGATGTAAAAATCACGTCGCGAACAAACTTGAGAACAATGCCGATCACGAAAAGTTTCACGATTATCGAGACGGTCGTGAAGATCATCAAAAAGTTCCAGATGTTATAAGATTCCAAATAGCAGACCGTTTTAAACATCGCGATTCTTTGACGATTCCACGATAGTTTCACGCAAAGGTTAAATCGTACTAATTGACGGTCGGAATTGGAATGTTGAAAAAAAAAACAAACAAAAAACAAATGACTGAACCGATTGTCCGACTAGAATTGCAAATCTTGATTCATTTCATTGAAAAACAAAACAAAACAGAAAAAGAAAAAAGGTTAAAAGCACTCGAATGGATTTCTTTCGTATCCTCATAGTAGCGAGGCTTTGTTGGCGCGTAATTTAATACAATCACTTGTTTAAATTCCGCGATCGCATTCACCGGAACTAATCATTGCACGTTTATTATTGAGCATCGTTTTACTCTCATTTCCTCATTACATACTCGTAAGGTGAATTCTAATAAAACGAAAGGTTCCCCGATTCCTTCAATTTTGAATATATATGCATGGATAATTGCAAATCCCAATGGGCCTGACGATAAAATTGGCTTTATGGCACAAAATTGAGGTACGAAACAAGCTGAATGCTAGGCTAGTCGCGTAGAATTCAAGTGCACACTTTCAGCAGTTCGAATTTCCGCATAGACACTAATCACCAAATCGTTTGAATTGCACAGCAACCACAGGAGAAGAGGTCACACGCGTTTTCGCACTTAGTTCGTTTAAAAATGAAAGAAATAGGTGAAAATGAGGTTGAGAAAAAAAAAAAAGTACCCAAGTAGAATGAAACAGTACCGTCACGAGAAAACGCATCCTGGTTGAACTTGCAGCACGTGACAAAACTAAGGGCTAACTTAATAAGATATGTGTATAATGAGTCCGTGGAGTTAGAGTACCGGTTGAGACTGAAACTGAAGCCCTCATATACCTTAGTGTGCCCCGTTTCCGCCCCCTCCGTTTCTCAATCGCTAGGGAACTTTCACTATCTATTTAACTCCTGTTCATGCAGTTACCTTGTCTCTTTACGGTACCTTGTACTCCTAAAAGCTATCAAGCCAACATCTAATTTTGCACTGTCCGTCAACCACGCGTTATTCCTTATGCAAAGGACGTTTATTCAACAATCTGTGTGATCGCTTTTTAATATCACCTGATGCACATCTCAACGCGGAACATTCAATTTTTTTTTTCCTCCTTAGTTGAAATGCCATTTTTGAGGCTATTCCAAATCAGTAGTCTGCGAGCAAAAACATACAACATTCTTTCACCTGAAAAATAACAATTTTAAATTAGCAGGCTGACAACCCAATTTCGAATGTTGAATCTTCTTTCATTATTTGCATGAAATATAACTTAATAATATCTTTCTCTAATTAACTAATGTGAAAGAAATTTCAAAAAAAGTCATATCTTATTGTCTAGATTGTCAATCCAATTTTGGAATATTTAATTTGTTATTTTTTATAATTTGTATAAATGACACTTAACAATATGGTACCCTAATTAACTAATATGAAACGGATAAAATTCTTAAATTTCAACAAAAAAATGTCATATTTTTGTCTAGGTTGACAATCCAATTTTGAATACTGAATCTGTCATACAATTTACATAAATATGACATCTCAATATGTTACCCCAATTAACTTATATAAAATACTAAATCGAGTTTTGGAATTTGTAACGAATTATTGTTCAATTTTTTGTCTTCAATTGAAGTTATTTGTTTTTGCCTTTAAGCCACAGAAATCGATATTCTGAAGTTTGATTTTGTAAAAGTGCTATTGAAAAGTTACCCAACAAGATTGTCTGTACTTGACAATTTAAAATTAATAATAAATTAACCAGTTCGATGTTCTTTTAACAAAAATTGTTTGTAGGTAGGAATCTTTTTTTGTTTACGTTCGTTCATTTGATATCATTAGTTATTCATTAATGAGATTTTAGTGTTTCAGTTATAACTGGATACATTTTTACGAGCGTGATTTATCTGATGTTTGTTATTTGATTAGCATTTCAGAGATTGTTTGAATAATTTCAATAACGAACTTTACCAATTGAAATTACATATCGATTTTGGAAATTTATATTTTTCGACGCAGCTGTTGCCAATCGCTCGATCGAAGTTTTCAATAAATCAATTCATATTGTTATATAAAAGCAGAGAAAGACTTTAGATAAATTGTACAAGATTGTCGGCCCAAGGTCTTTCTGAACCTTTTTTTTTTTTTTTTTCTATTTCTGTAACTCGACAAAATTATACCAACAATTATCGAACAAAAAACATTTAATGTGAACTTTTATATTTATAATAATTAAAACGACAAAAAATTTTACACCGAACTGTCAATTTAATTTTACCTTTTTAATAAAGTGTAACATAAAAAGTGACACTTTTCAATACAATATCTCCAAAGGTATCATAGTTCAAATTTTTTCAAACACTCATTGTTTATTTTTTTACACTCACAAAGTCCACCATAATTTATCATTCACAAACAAAATTTGAAACGTCAAAATAAATTGAATCACAAGAAGCACTAATAAAAAACTATTAAATCTGTCATGTTATTGATTTTTTGTTAATCTAAATTTTTGTCTGTGAAAATTAATTTGGAAAAAAAACAAATGGGTTAAAATGAAAAAAAAAAAAAAAAAGATTTTATAATACAGGTGTAATAAATATTATAAAGTGTCAAACGGTTACAAGTTACAAACTCAGATCAGACATTTAAAGATCATAAAAAAACAATTACACGAAACTCGGATCTAATTTGCAGCTAGTGATAATTTTATCAAAATTGAAACTAGACATTATCAGTGCAGTACATTTTTATTTCCTAGTCGGACTTTTTCTCCGCGAACGATTTATACAAAGAAAGTGTTATGGTAAACTCTCTATTCCTGGTCATTACACTTTCGACTATGTAAGAAATATTACATGGTTAAATAACCATTATACAATCGATAGGCATACAAACTGGTTAAAAATTTTTAATGAACCTGTCTTGTTGTAAAAGTCGAAAAGGACCTTAGGACAGTTTAGATGAAGAATGTCTGATGAAGTAAACCAGACCGTCTCGTGTCAGGCTTGACAAACTTTTCACCCAAATCAGAAACCTACGCTTACGTGCAAAAAATAATCCATCAAGGATAAAATTATATCTCATTGTTCTGCGCCTATTTTGAAACTGAAACATGCAACCCGATACGTGTTATCCTCAAAAAGAAGCGGAATATATAGTTATCCAGTTCAGCCGATGGATAATAAATCTCGACATTTTTTAACCATCTTAAGAAGCTTAACATAATCATTTGACGTAACACGCTCCGCAATTATGAAGATTTAATTACGATCAAATGAGATTTCCTCTGACACTGAGACGTGAAAAATTTTCGAGCGAAGCAATATCTTATTATTCTTTTTTTTTCTTCTCTCTCTCTCTCCTGGGGAGGAAGGTCACTGGCGCTAACCTTGGCTATCAGGTTTGATTTTTACGTTTGAATCTCTGGATTTGTAAACGATTGTTGGTGCGATTATAATAACACATCATCTGGAAGTAAAGTGAGGCAGTGAAAGTACAAGGGGCTTGAAACAGGCGGCGTTGGGGACCGAATTAAGCATCGTTTTTCATTCCCATACGTCCTTGCAGAACCTGAACACTCGATGTTCTTGAAGCTATGGTACGCCTCACATCTGGTCAGTGTCATTAAGTAATATCGCATGCACCGCGATATTGCTCTTGCTCTAGCCATTCAAAACGGATTTCCAGACGAAAATGTTATCCAATCGATTTGAAACTTTCACAATTTCCTCATTTTGCTCATATTTCAATTCCGATTCCGATTAGATCGATATTAATTAAAATATTTACCGCATTGGAAAATTGTGTAAATACTTAAATCGTTACGGCAACCCTAATAAGTCATACTTTTATGTTTTCCCAAAATAATTTTTTTCGTCCAATATTTACCAGCTTACAAAAAATTGTGTAACTTTTGCAGGCGACTGTTTTTCGTCGTTACGTCGAAAGTGTCATAAAGTGATAATTAATATTGTGTCGTAGAGGGGGAAAAAAACTTGATAAGTTGATATTGTACATTTTTTTTCTGTCTCGTAATTTGTATTCGTTGAAGAAAAAACTGATCGCGTAATTGTTGCGCCTTTCACACTTCATGCACGCGCTATCAGCCCTGACATTTAGGTTGTTTTATATAGAGCAGCTCGCGACAAATTAGCGCGCACTTATAATATGAGTAGCACGTTCCGATACATAAACGTCTCGTTTGATGGAAGCACGCTTCCTATAATTGACGTTGCATCACTTCTATGATTTAAGTAATCACGGCGCAACCAGGCGCACGCCCATCCCATTATCAAATCATTTCTACTTTCATCGAACTTTAATAAACGTTTGCACGCGGAAAAAGCCACGATGAATAAATTCAATTAGACAAACATTTTTGCAATTACATCGGTAAAACAAACGTTCGATATAACATTGTACAATTGACACATTTTTGGATTGCACAATTCAAACCCATTGGGATGAATTTTTTAAATGTTCATGGGTCTTGTAAAAAAAAGAAAATAAGAAAATTGCACGCACAAATTGAAACTTTTGTTTGCTGATGACTTTCATTTCCCCTGTTGATTTCTTGCAAGTGCAAAATTAGATTCTTTGTACTTTCGTGGCACGAGTTTGGCATGCGAATACGTAAAATGTGTGAACAGACTTGCGAAGGTGAAATCAAACAAAAAAGCAAACGAATTGTAACAAGTTCATGGAATCGGCCAGACTTTCGTTCCGCAATCGAAATGAATACATTGTCAGTCGATCCGATTAATTTTATTTCGCTATTCGTTACTTCATTTGACGTTTTTGTCAATGTTTTTTTATTTGTTTTTAAGACATTGTGTAAGTTAGTGGCAAATTTTACACGTCGTTTCGCGCAAAATAAGAAGTCATTTTTCTGGAACACTGGCAAGTGAAAATTTTAATAACTAAATAATTGGTCGATTGGTTGGAAATAATATGGGGTGTCCGCGTAATGTCGTAAAGCGGAATATTATCGGAAATGACAAAGCTAATTGTTGAAATTCCAGGGCGTGGCGCTGCTGAACGCCCTGCCTTTCTTTATGGTCATCGAAAATCGTACGGCAGGTACCTAATCGGTACTACAGGATGTCTTTGAAGGTAGTCGAGCGGCAAGGTCGCAATCCTTTTTTCCACGTCAAAATTAAACTGAACAACAGATTTAATAACCCGGGAACACGCTTCGAACTAGATTTTTTTTTTTTGCTTCTGATGGCCTATTTTTTATTTCTAAATTTGAACAACATTATAAAAAGTCGTACACAATTCCAAACGACCTTTATAATATTCAGTTCCGGAGAAAGGCATTACCCTTGAAATTTCACAATCGTTTTCAGCCGCAGTACATTATCACGCATTATTCCATCACCGCTCGGAATTTGATTGATAGCAAAATCGATCGTTCGAAATGCGTGCCAAGTGAGAACGTCAAATTTGGGAGAAACATAAATCAGCCAGCCCAAGTTTGAGTCAATTTTTTATTTCGCATTTAGGATACAGCAGGTATATACAATCTGAATTGTGAATAATAAAAATTCAAACTGGGTTAAAAGGAGTGAAGTAGTGGGTGACTTTTGCAAATGGTGTTATTCGATGTCATAAGCAGGAAAAGTTGGTGAATCCGTGTGAGGTTGCACGAGCGAAACGAGTGATGCTATAATACGATATAGTTGGCTTCACCAACTCCTTACATGATACTTTTTCTTAACAGCTAAACAGTAAAACGTTGCGGCTTCTCCGACTGTTTCCAGTGGGCGTGAGGTTAAGAGGAAAACAAAAAGTAGGCCTTCCAGCGAGAGAAACAGAGATCACTACTTTTACGACGATTTTTCAATAATTTTTTCCTGACATTTGAACCTCAACCATACTTTGAAAGGAGATCCATAAAATAAGTCGTACATCATACTTATACAATACATATTGTTTTCTAAATTTTTCGACTCGAATTTCATCTGTTTGCACGGTTAGAGGCAGAACTGGAAACAATTTTTTGCTCTTCGCTACTCAATCTAGAACGAAAAAAGAATGAAATCAATTGTCAAAGAAGAAACGAAAAAAAAAAAAATTGCAGTAAACATGAATCAATTATGAAAAAAAAAAAAGTTTAATGTAACTTGTTGCAAAATAACCATTACGATAACCACAAACTAAACTTTCGTTTTAGAAAAACATCAACGTGCAAACAAAATGCATTTGTTTAGTGAAGAGAAAAAGAATGAAGGAGTTACAAGTTAATTGTAAAAGCAGACCATCAATTTGATGAAATTACAATTTGGTTGTCGACGGTGTTACGCTAGTATCGGCGGCTGTAAGGCCTCGAATGATCTACGTTGTAGTTCGGATTGTAGTCGTATCTTTTAATGGCTGGGCTACTCGGGTAATATTGTGGCCGATGCTGTGATGCCTGGATCTCAGACTGATGGGGCATCCTATACTGCTGCTGCGGCCGATATTCCTGCTGAGGCGCAAGCGGTTGTCGATACGCCGCTACTATGGATTTACTGCAACGAATCCAATGACCTACTGTTAATTCACGATTCGCTATTCCCACGCTCACTGCGTTCATGCGATTCTCTTGACATTTGATTCACTTTTCTTAGATAGGTACATTTGGACGTAAAGGCGCACGTGATTCTAATAAGAAATGTTGCCATCGTTTCAAGATGATATTAAGTCCCTCATTTAGTTCACTTTAACTTTCCATCTTCAATCATTCTTACTTTTAATTAGCAGCTAATTCCAACAAAGATCAAACATTAAAAATCACCAATAGGTACAGAGATTACACACTCATTCTTTTTTCTACTGCTTTCCAATTCTCTTTTTGGAATCTTCTTATTTCCCTTTACTTTTCAATTCAAATTCAATTTCAACTCACCCCGCTGGTTTGTAATCGGGAATTTTATAATTTTGGTACACAGATGGAATTTTTGGCACTGGATCGTAACGTTCACCGTTGGTGTATTTTGGATCGGTGTAATAGATTGAAGGGTCTTCGTGGTACTGTCCGTCGTCTTCTGGCTCGTTTGGTCCAATGCTGTTTCCGGAGACGGTTGGGGGTGGCACGTTGATACCGGTTCCAGCTGGTTCGAAACCTCTTCTCGTTGCACCGTACTCGACTTCACGTATGCTTCCTGTATCGTCTATGAAACCATATTTTCCATAAACTTCCCCTGTTGGATATTTCGATTCAATTTTGTACGATCCGTCAGCAGCCTCAAATCCATAACTGTAACTTCCATCTTCATTGTGTCTAAAAACCAAATAAAAACGTTAACTAAGAAAACCTGAATAAACAGAAAACGTTAATAACAATTTTATCTGCAAAACAACAATTTTGCAAAAAAGGTGATTGAAAAAAAAAAAAAAAGTTTAATTATGTTCCAAGATGTAAAACTAACAAGTGATTACCGATTATGCACAGGCTATTATGGAACTTACAAAAGAAACTCTCTAATGATGAGTAAACCCTGTTAAAAATTGTCTGGCTGATTAGTACTTGCCTATTTATTTGTTTCAAAATTGGTACCGGCGTTGTCGTGGGATGATATTGCGCAAGTGCCGTGCCAACGCACGTCAAAATCAGTAGCCTCTAGAAAATTCAAAATTCAAACAGTCAGTGAAAAAAATGAATCATCAATTCAAATTGTCATTCCAATCTATTCAAAATGATTCAGAAAATGACAACAAACATTTTAATGAGAATTTGATCAAGTTTTGATAAATAGTCAAATGTGCAAATTGACAAGGGAATGGAAAGACGGTCAGTTGGGAAAACATGACGTTTTCTGAGTGAATGAAAATCTAAGCCGACTTACCGAAAGGATCATCGTGGCGTTGTTGTTGTGTTATAGGATCGCGAATCACTGTAACTTCTGCTTATATATAGGTCCGCTACAGGAGCGGTGGGGCCCGCCCATAAGGTCCGACCACCACTTTGTTTACTACTTAACCCACTGAAATATTCAAGTATTACACGGACAACGCACCTAGACTCTAAAATTACAGACAATGCAATTTTAAAATGCATTCTTCACTTAACAAAAACTATTTTAATGGATCCTGCAAATACTAACGCCATATATCACAAATTCATATCATAATTCAATACAAAAATGATCCTAATGCCAAAACCCGAATTTTTGTATACATTTTTCAAAACATAAAATTGTAAAATAATTAATGGTCTAGAAATGTAAAGCTTATAGATACTTAATTAATAA
Organism: Trissolcus basalis; assembly: GCA_025266255.1. NCBI lineage: Eukaryota > Metazoa > Arthropoda > Insecta > Hymenoptera > Scelionidae > Trissolcus > Trissolcus basalis. Next base: position 10,095 of record JAAMPD010000906.1, read on the forward strand.
AATCATTTAGTATAAGAACCATAAAAAATTAAATTGAAAATGAATTTCAATTTCAGAGGTTTGGAATTATATAAAAATTATATATAACTTAATAAAATCCCGTTCAATTGACCATAAAAATGTAACTGAGAATTTTATTTCAATTATAGAGATTTTAATTATGTAAAAAGTATCAATCAAGCTGATTAATTTCAAACAATCTAAAAAAAAAATTATATAAACAACATCGAATTCTACCTTATCGACAATCTGAAAGCATTGTAAATATTTATAATTCGGATTACATTACAGTTTATTACTTTATCCTCAGTGGTTACTTACCTCCTGATAAATTTTACTTTCAACTTTGAACACAAGATCGCGAGACCGTTCAATACAAAGCACTGAACCACGATGTGGGTTCATTTAAATCCGAACGAAATGCCCATAAGGAAAAATTCCCGTTTTTGTAAGTGGCGCAAAAAAAGTCGCAAATTGAAGTTGTTTTTTTGTCCAAAATAAAGATACAGCTCAGCTAAAACAACGATCAATTTGACAAACCTTTTTTGCGGCATTGATTATTTATTCATAACAAAATTAAGTTATAATGCAGGATTAGCTACTAAAAAAACTCTGAAATCTTTATCAGATGTTAATTTATGGAAATATTCGAAACGTTTTAAACAGAGACACATTTAGAGGCACAAATATTTCGCGAAACTTGATCTTCTCTAGTGCATTTTTGCATTCATCAAAACAACATTTCGCTGCATTTAAATGAATAGAAAAGTTTAGAAATGACAAGAACAAGAAATTGACAATGAAAATATAACAAACTAAATATAAGACAAACTCACTAAATTCACATTTTCATTTTTTATCTTGAATAAAAATAAAGAAAATAAGTGGAAAAACAAGAGACGTTGTTTAGCAGATGCTTAGGAGTCGTTGAACAAATACAAGTTTAAAAATATCCACAAAAAAAGAACGTCAAAGTGTGCGCCAAAATCCAGCCGAGAGTTTATCGAGAATACAGACGCCTACTTAAGTTCCAGTCGGCCTTGTAAAAAATGCGGACATCGTATGGTAGTGCGCCCAGTCTCATATTGATAACGAAATGTAAAAGGAACACATACCAACTGACGGATGTTAATGGCCGCAGTCGTCTGCCTCACGGTTCATGCTCTCTCCATTTCTCGACTTCTTAGGAGTTGCACTCGGCCAGTCTGCAACAAACAAACATCAAAAAGCAATTATTTATAACACCTGTGACAATAATTAGCAGTCGAAAATTTGAGCCCGCAATTTGTTTCGGGGCTTGAAAAGCAAAAAAAAAACAAAAAATTACATGCCTCAAGGAAATAACAAGTTTGAATATATATATCGACTCTTAACGGCACTACAATTGGCGCATCAACGGTTCAGAGCATATTTTACATGAAGGACATGAGAAGTGAGATAAAATTCCAAAACTTTTAGCTGTTTAGACAGACTGCAGAATACCAGAGGAGTTTTATTGGTTTCATTATAAACTGGAATGCAGTTTTGTGAATGTTTTTTTAGAAATTTTATTATTTTGGTCAAACGGAGGCCGAACGTACAACTATTAAGGAGTCTAATATTATCTGTTAAATGGTCCGCAAGAATGCAAAAAATGTTGCGTTATTCCTTTTGTTTCTTCAAGAGTGCGAAAGCATTTTCTCGCGATTTATTTCAATAATTACGATGCCGGTTTGAGTTTGGATAAAATATATGTCCATCAGGATATACAGCCTTGTCTACGAATATGAGAATTAGTCAACAACGTCCGAGGTGTATCTACTCGTGAACGCACCATCAAATGCTCTTTTATGCATTGGCGTGAAATAGAAACGCTCTGAGTGAAAGGGATAAACGAGATGGGCCCGATAAATTGCACCTAAATCAATATATCAACAAATTTTATTCGTCATCAAAAAATCAATTGTGCGTGTTAATGAGCATAAATTAATTCGTACCATTTAATAAATCAGAATTTCTTTTACTTCTGTCACTCGTGGCATCTAATCTTAATGCGAGATCGCGGTGCTTTCGCTACTGTTTAACGTAAAGAGTCACTATGCCCCGAGTCTCCTAATAAAAACAAATTTAGCTCCCTCCATCAGACTAATTTATCTTAATTTATTGGACTCATTTTGGCAGAGCTGGGAAAGGGATCCCGGACGGTTCATTATCAGGCCCTGCTGAGAGGGGCCAGATTAGCGCGTCATCTAAAAACAAAAAATTGTTAAATTAACAACGATTTTAGTAAAAAGATAAGAATTAATTGGACATTAAATTCGAGCTCTTTCCACTTCATTCAGATGCAATAATTGCAAGTACCATACGAGTTCTGAAACGTGCACTTTACAATTCAACAAGAACCTTTTGATCAAGTTATAAGATGTAAAATTGATATTATTAATAAGGTGCATTTTATTATGCGCTTTTTATCAGAGATGTTGAGAAGTGCAGGCGACTGCAATAAGAGAGAGAGTGAGCAGCAATACAAATGGTGGCGGCGGAGATCGGATAAGCAACATTGAATCAGCTGTAAGCGGCGTGGCGCCGTCCGGAGCAGAGACTGTGACCCGCTGTCAGTTGCCTGAGCCCTGAGCTGCGGTTAGGACCGAACGCACAGCTCCGATACGGTTTCATCGTCAATACTCAAATTGTTTCTTTTTTTGTATAATTTTTCTTGTTCCGAAAATGTCGAAGCCAACCGGAGCAAATTGACGTTGGCAAACAAAGCACCGGCCTCCAAATTGATCGGCTATTAAGCGCTCTTTTTGTCTTGGATGAACGTCGAGTTCGATGAAGTGAATAGTCGAAGCCGTTTCGCTCGAATGAAAGAAAAAAAGTTTGATAGTGACTTGTGTGATCTTTGATGTCATCTCGCTTGATTGCCGCAACGTTTCAACATGAATCTATAAAGTTCAGGATGATGTGGTAGCCGATTAGGAGAGACATGGCGCGTGGAATATTTACAAATGGATATACCATCGCGAGCACCACGCTCATTATTATGGTAGGTTCCTTTCAAGTACCAGAGGTCGATCTTAAATCCCCCAACGATTGTCTGCAATAAAAGTAAAAAATGAATTAGTATAGCCGACCGTCACAGATCTGGCGCATTCTTTATTATACTACTCACCTCAAAACGACCTATGCGTTCTGAGTCATCGTTAACAAGTGGACGTTGCTTCTAGCAATTGTTTGCAAAGAGTTTGCTCGATTTTTCAACTTTTCATTAATAAACCAATCCCAAGACCCTAGTAAGTCAGACCTCGATGAAAAACTAGACCGAAAGAAAAAAAAAGAAATTATGTTTTTTTTTATTTATAATTCAATGGTACGCTCAGTTATAATGCTAAGCGGCATTATTCTTTGCAAGTATCCCAGCATGGTGAATTCTGTTGCTCGTCCTGGCGACTATCGTATGACCATTGCTATATTTACATGAGTTGCTTTGCGTATAACAACGGTATTTAAAGATACCCACAATGACAGTCGCGTGTACCTACTAGAGTCAAGGATACCAGCGCGTTATCTCGCTTACATACATATAAGGCGCTGACGGTGTGCGTGTGAAATACTTCAGCACACGTACATTGTTCTGAATTATATAGGACACGTTCGCGGACCAACCACCTTCGTTATGCAAGCTCGAACAAACGTCAACGCACAATCTTATAACTCTCACACTCTTTCTCTTCGAAAACAATTTACATTTTTCATTCATCGCGCATGTTGCCAACTTCTTGCTTTTATTGCCCGCTTAATGTTGTCTCTCTCTCTCTCTCTCTTCTTTTTTTATTTAATTTCCAGTATCAAATTCAGAGCTCGACAGAGCTTTGTGATCAAATCTCAATTGTGCAGTTAAACCTGGCATAAATAAGTTTTACGTTGTACAATAAAGGATACGGACAAAAATAGACCAGTTTAAAAAAAAAAAGTTCAAACCTGGATCAACTTAGTATTTAAATTGTTTCCTTTGTTTTTTTTATTTGTTTGAAAGTTGAAGGATTGAAACTTACAGAGATTTCTTTGACAACGTTTCATAACTTATACCTTGGGTGTAAAGGCAGAATAATTATTTATGTATCTAAAGAGCTGCACAATTGATTCCATACTTACAATAAATCGCGCTTGATTGCTCAGTTATTTACAGTGAGCAAGTGATCCTACACAATATATACATTATACTCGACAAGTTGTGAGCGCTATGTGATAATTAATTGCATAGATTACAAGTTCTGCACGGTGTCTTCGATGGTAATTAAAAAAATGTCACGAAGGGTCAAGTGTGACCGGTCGAGGCGGTACGATATGAAGTTTTGTCAGCGGGGAGGACTTTCAATCAACTAATATACAAAACTGGTTTACCGGATAGGTTCGATCAATTCGAATCGCGAACGATTGGCTGGTAAATTATTCACCTGCACTTATATAACTTTTAATCGTTAATAAGACCGAGATGCTCTTATACCTTTACCAGTCAATGACTTGGCATTAGACATTGTGAAACGCGACGGCTAATGTTTACATTCGAAGATTCTGCAAAAATGGTTGCGATGAAGAAGCATTCTTTTTATCACTCCGCGAATAACATTTGAAAAGTTGAATGAAAATAAATGCAACTTTAATTCAATCTGATAATCGCAACATTTGTGTTGCATAGAGAGGAACAATATTTTATTTCCAACCGTGGATCAATTTGCAGAACCATCTCAATGGCTCGTTCATTTTCGAGCTCATTTTCATGTCATATCGACGTGATTTGTTCGAGTGTTGACTCTTGCCTCCTCATTGAACTATATCCGCTCTAACAACAAGAGATTTCCTGCTGCTCGTTCAAGATTCATATCCGTATATTATCGGGCTAATTTAAAAAAAAACTAATTTCTAACTTTTTGTTCCCTTTCTTATTTCTTTTCTTATTCTTTTTTGTTCTTCTTTTTTATATCTTTTTTTTTTTTGTTTAACTAAAAAGGATTTTGTCAGCTCGTTTTGATTTTTACAAGTTTGAAAGAGAATAAAGGGACAAGCCGGTTGGTTAGCCGCAAAAGACAGGGCTGCTGTTGATTTTCTTGATTTAGTTATTTATTAGCGGTTGAAATTGATTCTTGAGATTCCTGAAGAATTTTCACAAAGGAAAGTACGCGTGAGGGTAATAATAAATTAGTAATTAGTCTGTACCTTGACTCTCGACACGGCCAAGCGAATCCTCATCACCGATGCACCGACAGGTTTCGAACAAGACGCTTCCGGTTTGAGCGAGATTCCGCGCAGTCCGCGTCGACAAAGAACTGGGCCGTCATCCTTGACAAACGAAAGGAACTCGACCGTGCTTCACTGTACACATAGATAAATAATCATATATACAGTTGTGTTCTTGTGTCCATATGTGTTGCTTTCATATACTGTATAATCAAGTTGTTCGGCGATTCAAAGAACAGCCGAAAAGAAAACAAAAAAAGAATGAAGAAAAGAAAAGATGGAATTTAATTTTCAAAATTGGCAACATTTACCGGTATACATTTCACCGTTTCAAGAAGAGATGAATATTTATGTCCATTATATGCAATCGGTAAGAAAATTACAAACTTGTCATACGTATCACGGTTGACAAAAAAAAGGAGATCGATCTAATAATAGATCACTTTTTGTTGTTGTAACACAATTAATGTTTGTGTTACTTAATGATTTTCATTTAATTAGTGTATCCTATCAGATTATATTATTTCACATTGCATTGTACGGTATTATGTCATTATAATAAGTGTAATCTGAAAATGAAAAGAACAGCTAACTTGATTTGGTATTCCACATATTCAGACAATAATGTAGCGTGATCTGCCCACACAATTGGAATGCACGGTTCCGTAACCGTCCCTGGCAACAGGCATTTTATAAAAAAAAGTCACAATTTCGGTTGAACAAATTTTTTGCACAAACTGTTAAACAAATCAATCTTTGTTTTCGTGGAAGGAATATTGTCGATGGAAGATCTCGATTGGCATAACTTTTGGGCTTTTTTTAAGCGCTTACACAATACTCATTGTCAGATTCTATACTTGTGCGTTGCGAATCATGTGCCAAAACGATATCGTCATCCCAGAAAGTTCTCAGTTCTACATTCATTCACAAAATATTGTCGGCAAAATGTGTGCATTACCATATCGCGCGGCTGGAATTTGCATAATTGTGTAATTTCTACGACTACATTATTTGAAATAACATTGACCATAATTGATCTGGTGTGATACATATTTTTCACCATTTTTTTTCCTCATTTTTAATACTTCATCATGAGTTTTGTTCATTCTTGTTTTTTTTTTTTTTTTTTTTTTTTATTTGAAATTGAATTGCGCAAAATTCAACACAGATATAAATCTATAATGTCATTCGTAGGTTGAAAGGCTACCGTAAACTGGCAGTCCTATCTGAGTGCTATTGAAATTTGCCCGTATCATTGGAAATTTCGGTAAAAGTGCCAACAGTGAAAGGACTACTTTTTTTGCCCCGGTATTACATATGTATCAGTTTGTAACAGTTTAAAATTACAGCTGGTTAGTTGTTCGACTTGAATAAACAATTACTTATCTTATCGGGTTTTTAATTGCAAAATTTATCAAACGAACATATAAAATATTTGACCAACCGAATGAAATGAATCGTTATTTTTATACCCGGCCCGTGGAATTCCTTGCGGATTCCTCGGTTATGCACAAGCTAATCAAACATTTTTTTTCATCATTCAAAAGCTGTGATCTCACCCTCGAAGTACAAATAAAACGTAAATTTCCGTTATCTTATTCAGTTTCGCAAAGGAATGCACTGACGTCAAAGAAGACGGTTTTAAGAGACTAACAAACCTTTTTGTTTTTTAACTGTTTTCTTTTCGCACTGCCGTTAACGATCGAGTCAAACTAATATTCAATCTTTGAAACGTCTTGCAAAGATATTTGAATGTGTTGTTTTCGATTCGAATCAAAACAAATCTTGCAATAAACATGAAAAATGTTGAAAGAAAAAAATAAAAAAATAACCTCCTTCGGGACTTTGTAATTTTTTTTTTTTTTTTTTTTTTTTTGACCAAGTTAAATCGATCTTACATTCGCGCAAACAAGACTAAATTAGCGTCGCAAATTTCGCAAAAGGGCAAACTCGACAGTGGCCGAAATTTGTTTTAATCCTTTTTGTAAAATTTTTTTGTCATATTTTTCGGGCATTGACGCCCTAGGTAGAAGACCTCGGCAAGGACAAACCAGCGAATTTTGCAGGCTAAGGAATCAACATTTTATTGCACCGATGTCACCTTTAAAGTCGCCAGTGCAGGAATCGTTCTGCGTTCATGAATAATGCAGCATAAACACTGTCGTTTCATCCTAATTTCTTAAAATATTCGCCGTTTGCAATACCCTCCGTCCATTACTTTGGGACTTCTAATTTTAACGGAATATCGTTTAATGCAAATTTTCGACTTCCGTAAATTTTACGACACGCCGGGCATTGAACTCGCCGATAAACTTATATACGACTACGAACTGCAGGCCAAAAACTTTTTCAACTGTTAATACGTTAGTGATTAACCTCCACCTTCAGTGGAAATTCCCGTTTTTATAATAATCCCGATTGTAAAATGAACTAATGAATTCATCTTTTTTAAATTAAATTCCTGTTCGTTTGCCCGTTACAACTTTATTTGTAACGTGAATAATTAATTTCATTAGACCAAAGAACAAGAAGTGCAATTTTCGTTTGCAAACCGAAAGACCGTAATTGGATAAAGTAAAATACCCGCATGGTTTTGCGCACTTTTGACAATTTATCGCGACCACAAAGGGGCAATGTTAAATTTTGTCACGGAAGAGAGAAAAAAAACATTTATTTTTGTTACACCGTGGCAAATTGCTGTTTGCGTACACGCGACATACTCACAGTCATGTTAATCAGATTAACACCGTGGCAGAGAGGGATTTGAGTTAACATTTATGCAGTCAATTTAACCACGGTGCTGTGTTCCGTTGCGAATCCCCGACATTAATACCTTCCATCGAATTTTATTTGTAATCCGCGTGTTTCAGAAATGCATTTCCAATGTACTTTTGTTCATTTCGAATATTTATGATTTAATCACGCACATAATTTAGAATGTTTGTTCAATACTTTTTCGCGTTTACTTTCACCTTTATTAATTTATCTTCTCGATTGTTTAAAAAAAAAGGGATTTCCACTTTTCATCGGCTCAGTGTAAGAAAGAACAAAATAAATCATCTAATTAAGAGTAAAAAATGTGAACGATAAGAGGAATGCAAAGCGCTTATGCCACGTATTTGCATTACTAATAATAACAGATCGATTTGTAAGAATTGTAATTGAATAGAATAACGGAGGTGAGTGGAAAGCCGAACAAAAGTAAACTCAAGACAACGTGAGAAGGGTCACCTGGGACGAACGGCATTGAACGACCTTCGCGAATCGGGTCCTTGCTTGAGCAAGCAGCAATACCAGAAAACATTTTTTTTCTCTCTTTCACAGTAACTGGATATCCTGGTGGCTTGTCGCAAATCTCATTAGTAGGGCCTCGCGCTTTACAACAAAAAGTCAAACTGTCATCTCTTCTTTTCTTTCTCTTTGCAAATTATCTATATACACGATGGGATAAAAACTATGCGACTCTTATTTTTTTCACTCGTTTTTCTCTGTCCTATAATACCAACCGACACAACTTCTCCTATCAAAGTACAAATCAGAATGACGATAATTTTGTAAAGTCAAAAAAAAAAAAATAAAATAAAATAAAAATAAATGGACGATTGCAAGTTGCAGGCTGCTGTATGCCGTTGCGCTATGTAACATGAATGCGTATACACACTGTCCTGGCGCTCGGTTTATGCACCTTTCACATAACTGAGAATAAATGTCAAACTGATGCGGCGCTCTTAGAATTTCATCTTTTAGATGAGACCTATCTATATGCATAGTAATCATTAATGCCATAGCCATCTTCTCGTCCGAACACATTAGCATAAAAAGAGAATGCAAGAAGCTTTTACGCTTATTGTAGTAGAAAATTAATTTCATTATTAATGGTTCACATGTTAATTCAATTTTTCATTTGAGAAAACAATATCTATACTGCCACTGTAAAAACAAGTGTATTATATTCAAACATTTTTACGCTTGTTTTTACATCGAGTTTAAAAAATTATTAATTAACGTCTGAAATTAAGATAGAATTATTTATATATTATTATTATTTCCAAGACATCAATTTTGTAAACGTCTTTAAAGATTTTTAAAGATATATTAAATGACATCTTAAATTAAGACATTAATAATTTAATTTATGGTGTTAAGTATCTTGAATTTTGACACTTTCAAGACATTTTTAAGACACGATTAATTTAAAGAAGAAACTTTTTGGATGTTTCTTAATGAGCGTTTTTTACAGTCTGGACCTGTTTGATGAATATAAAATCAACGCATATGATCCACTGTAAAACAACTTTAATGAAGACGAATAGTTAATTTATTGACCGAGTGTATAAAATTGTGAATGAAAAATATATTGATATAATAATCCTTGACTTGATGAATTTCACGTTCAAGTTGATACGCCCTTGATACGTATTGAAAGTCGATTTGAAAAAAAAGAATGATAAAAAATGTCGAGTTTTTCGAGCGAAATCCAAAGAGTCAAATCATTAAAGCCTGCAACCAGGACAACAGACGGTGAAAATCGCGTTTCGTCATTAACATAGATTCATAGAAGTTGAAGAATTCGGCGGTAAAAAAATGATTGAAAGAATGCCTTTTGCATTCATATGCATATTATATTTGATGACTCAATTTTTTGCACCGGCTACATATTGATCAATGATCTTGCACTAAATCAGATAAAGGAATTGATTTGAATTCAATGTTTCCTAATTAATTTATTATGAAATTTTGTGTGAACCTATCAAAATACGTCGGAACAAAAGGTACAAAACTTTCAATTGAGAAAGTTCGAACGAAAACAATTTGAGGAATTCTGCGCTGATAAAAATGGCAAAGAGTCTTATTCATTGTTGGGAATAATGAATTAATTGAAAACGTGTACAAAAAAAATGTTTAAATCTTGTCAGATGGACACTTCATTTAATATGCTAATTTTGAATTGTTCATTGGCACAGGCCCGAGATTGAGGCTCGAATGTGCATTGCGCAGAAGGCCAATGACCATTATTATATGAGCGATCGGTAATTGATGTTTAAATGAAAAAGTTTAACATTTCTTAATCTAGAGGCACCTTGTAATTTTGAGTAAATCAGCAGCACCGAATAAATTACGCGTATTAATGAAAACGATAGGAATAAAATACATATACGACTCAATTTATCTCACGCTGCGTTAACCTTGATATTGTCCTTTTTTTAAATTCCTCATTTCAGTAAGATATTGTACATCTTCACTTTAACTACTTGTCGTGCTACGCGGCTAACTCATAAGCATCAACACTTACACATGCATCCACTACCGACTCGATTATATTCAGGCGCCGAGTGACAGATGCAAATAATTCTGTCTTCAACAACAAAACCACTTCGCAAGTACTTTGGTGTCTAGATATTACCTCTCAAATGTGATGAATCATAAAATTACAACAGGTCTGATGATAACGATGTAGTTCAGACGCACTTGTAAATACAATTTTTTTTTTTTTTTTACAATCTCAAGTTTCTTTTTTTTCTAGGCTGATATTGCAATTAATTATTTTTGCCTCCTTGATACTGAGAAAATATTTCCAATGTAATTTAGAGTTACACAAAAACTTGTTGCATTCACTTTTTTTTTTTTTTTGTTCGACTAGAGCCCACACGAAACGTTAATGTGAGATAATTTATACTTTTTCTGATCCTTTTGGCGCCATTTCTTATGCATCTGGTATAGTTTTTTGGCCTCATCAAGTCTACGTTTTTGTCCCCCTTGTTTTGGTTCAAAATATTGGTTAAATTAATCATCAATGATTAGTCCGCTTTTTTTCATTGTTTTCAATAGTTTTATGCGAAACGAATTTGTAGCTTCGAGTTTTGCATGTAATAAAGAGATTAAGGGTTCGACGTAAGGCTTCAACCTTGGTTGCATGTAAGAGATACGTGCACCTGGAGAAAAAAAAATGATAAACTGTAGTGACGAATACAAGTGGGTTTCATGAGTGAGGAACTCCTACATAATGGAAAATAATGCGCTGATAATTTGATCATTACATTCATAAAAATGTACTATTATGGAGGACAATAATAGGTGCTTGATTTTTGTGTCTGGCGTGCCTCGGTAACATTATTCTTGTTAAGCTGCAAATTTGAATCATAACGTAATAACGAGACCTGATCCGAAAAAAATTGAAACGAGATTTCGTGAAACCGAATTACACAATGACGAAGAAAGTATTATTCCCAGTGCATAATCAATAAGAAAAGAAAACAATCGTTCGCCTAATTAATTTGTTCATTAGTCCGTTATTATGACCGCGGTACAAAAATCTCGTCAGTGCATAAATTATTCAATGTATTTTGGTAGTGAAAAAAAATTGTCGGCCAAAGGCATGTTAAAACGTCTTTACAACAATATACAGGTGCGGCTGTTGAAAACACTATACTAATGTCACGACAAAAGAATTTAATTCTTAAACAAACTTTTTATATCTTTGTCATAATTTAAAAGTTAATTTTATGATCGTTTGAAACTTGCGGCAACATATTTCATTCAATCGCATGATCAAATATTTCCTTCGACAATTAATGGTTACAATATATCTCTTAACATTCTAGGTACTCTTACAGTCAGCGTTCAATTGGGATCCTACGACTGGTGCACCGGCGAAAAAAAACGACATCCTAGCTGGGACGGAATTTTTATCTGTGTTCATAAACGGGGCGATGGCACCGCGACCACAGCGTAGAAGACCAGTAGCCCGGCGACCCACAGCCAACCCGTTCGAAGATAACGCAACCGCAGAGTCGCGCCAGGACGAGGCGTCCATTTTTCGGATATCCCGGGCACCAAGTAGTCGAGCGACGATAGACAAGACACTCCCCAGCGAAGAAATATCACGGTTCTATCCCGTTAGTCAGAAATCCTTATCCAACCGGCCGAACTCGACTCCGTTGGAAGTGAAATCCGCCAAAGAAAACTTGACCCAGTCGATCCACAGGCTGCAAAACAGTACGGTGCAAAAAACAAATCAACGGGTCATCGGAGTTAGCGTGACATCCACAGTTGAAGCGACGCCGTACAAGGTTCGAGTGGAACACCACGACTCCAACAAGATCGCCAAGGTGCTGTACTCTTCGTCCGCTTCCACATCCACGTCCACCTCGAGCCACGTGGAAAATGAGCACCCGGCGTTTTCTGGAGCTACTTCGACGACCTCGACGACGCAGTTCACTCAACTTCCTGCCCAGTTGATAACGGAGGCGATCAGCAACATTGTCTCGGAGTCAAACAGGAGCGAGTTCTCCGTCGAGGAAGGCGAACCTAAAACAAGTTGGAAAAATAAGAATACGTTCACTACAAAATCTACGGCTAATGATCATTATAATCAGGATGAGATTGATTCGACAGCAAGCAGCAGCAATTCCGAGCCTGTCGAACAAATTTATCAACTGTCCAAACAAAATCTGGCACAGAAAAAAGTCAGTGGTGATTTGCAGGAACAAACTCTCAGAGGAAGGAAAACCAGCAGGCATTATGACGATCATACATCTTACATTGAGAAAAAAGGTGAGGTGTTTGGTTTGTTTTCATAATTAAACATTTGCAAATTTGGTAAGGTAAATGTCCCAATTATTAGCAGCGACCACGCCTTCAAAATAGTCAAAATATGAATTCTATTTTCTAGAATATTTCAATGACACGGTCACTAACTGGGACATTTACCTTAATTATGAAATTATCCAAATTGGGAAATTTTTTATTGTAATTTGTTCATTGCTGTTTGTTTTGATTGGTTTATTTGAGAACAAATTTTTGATTAGAGGTATGTTTTCTAAACATCTGTTACAGGTTACAGTGAACAATCCAAGATCTACCCTCACCAAAATCTGCCTGCCCATATTTCAACCAAATCAGCGAGAGTTTTTGGGGAACCGGAAAGAGTCTACGGGGAACCAGAGAAAATATACTCAAAACCAGCCAAGATCTACGGTCAGCCATCGAAGGTCTACAGCGAGCCTGAAAAAGTTTATGGCGAGCCTGAGAAGGTGTACTCGGAAGCTGCAAAGGTTTATTCGGTATCCTCAATGGTGTATTCAGAACCCGAGAAAGTTTACGGCATGGATGGTCAGCCAATCGAACGAGAACCAGTGGAACAAAATTACGAAGTTGATGAGGCTGTTAGTGTCGGGAGTAACGGTAAAGCACACGGTCCGCAAGTTTATACCGAACCACCTCGTACCACAACTCAAGATAGTACGAAAGTGAGTTACGTCGAGGAAGGTCGAAACTATCGCAAGTATAGAATAGAGGAAAGAACTTCGGACGGATTTATCGTCGGCGAGTACGGCGTTGTTAGTCACGATGATGGTTCTCTTAGAGGAGTTAGGTACACTGCGGATGGAACCATCAACCCAAAACTCATCTACGATGCTCTAATGAAATTTCTGGCCCTCTAACCCAGGCGTCTATCCTGAGATGTTATTTATTCTGAAAAAGAAAAAACCCATTGTTTATTTCAAGTTTTGTTCTGCTAACATACTAATTCTATATGCGAATTTGTCACTTATAAATAACAACATGGAAAAAAAACAATTAAAATCACCAGACAGTATAATAAAGCAGTCATAAATGACATTCTCATTAGATTAAACAATACAACGCAAAATTATTATTATTACTTTTTTTTTATGGTAAAAGATATGTAATACAGTAGTATTTTTCGTTTGATTTTGTACTTATGACCACTTTACTGTATTGTATGGTAAAATTTTTGAAAACTTTTGGACTTTCTATATATATATTATTTTTTTTTTCTCCATGAAAGGACCGGACGATAAAAAAGAAGAAACAAAACGCATTTTAAGCACAGGATTCTTTCTTTTTTTGTAAATCTATTTGTACCTGTACAGACTGTCTTTTTCAGACTATACATACAAAATAATAATCAAGATGTGACCGAAACTCAAAGGGTGAAAAGAAAAACGTCAGCTCATCCGAGTGACATGCTCGTCTAGCAGATGAGTTCAATTTAAAGGTTGCTATTCAGTTACTTGTTTGCATTTATTTTTCAATGAGTGATGCCGAATCGCGAATAGAAAGATATTTCACAAAGATTAGAGGCATCTAATGACTGATTCCATTATGCTCTCTTGCCAACTCAACTGCCTCAATATTTATATTCCATAAAAACAAACTTTGCTCCGAAGTTTTTTATAAACCGTTATTTGTATTATTACCGATAACTATTAAGTTAGTAATTCAATTGCATCAACCGCTCATCTCTATCGATGTGCCATTTAAATGCTCAGCTCGAGCTTCGGCCCTTGCCCATATCAATTTCGTGCTCTTTCTGTTTCGCCCTCGATGGCATCCCAGAAACACGTTCTCTTGCCCAACTTTGAAAATGAAAAATTTAAAGTTGAACGAGAACTTTTATAAAATCACCTACTCTAATAAAAATTGTCTTCTTTAGTTGTACGATATTTATTTCCACGATTGCTAAACAATATTAATGACGCGTCTAAACGACAAGTTAGTGTATTTGAAATCAATCGAAAAACATGAAAAACTACATTTTTTCTGTCCGGACGATTGATCATCAAAATTTATAATCGTTTGAAATGTTTTCTTATAAATCAATGCATTTCTGTCATAGTTTGAATAGTTTTATTAATGGACTTTTGTATATGCTTCATTCGTTTATTTTATATTCATCCTATCATTTATATATATCGAAAAAAAAGAATCGTTTTTATTGCATGTCATAGTAGCCAGAGCTTCCAACGAAATGTGTGTCATCATACGACGTATAATATAATTAACTATATAACGTTAGATTAACTAATTGCCAATATTTTCCCGAGGCTCCGCTGCTATGAAATGTTAAACGAATTATTATTATTATTAATATCAATAGCCACGCTCCAAGCATTTTACGATTTTTTTTTTTTTTTCATGTTCAAACATTTTCTATTTTTATGTAGAACTTACTGTTGTTCTGCGTTGAATACGTATCTCAGTGAATGAGAATTTTCCAATGTATACTCGAACAAGTATTAGTTCTATAAATCATTACCTTTTTACCTCATATTATTCAAGTTCCTTGCATAATCTTATCAAAATCATGCAAAAAAATTTGTCAGCGAATAAACGCATTGATATAATATTATAACTTGGAAAAAAAAACTCATCCCGTCAACCTTGTTTTAATAACTAATCGGAATACTTTTGAGCCAAACGACCAGCCGTTTGATGGTTGCAAAATATCAAATTTCCGCAAAAAATCAATAACATAAAATAAATCTTCTAGTCTATCTACAATTGCTACGAAATACCGAACAAAATTCCGCAAACTGATAAAAATCAAAATCCGTGGTTGAAAATTTTATGACACCGTTACCATATTGTTTTATTAAAAACTGCTCAAAATCGTCTGCGTAGGTATTTTTCAACGGAACATTTATTTTTGCTTCATACCATAAGTTTTGTAAAAATGATTATAACAAAAAATTATCATAAGACTGTCGAATGCTATAGTGTAATACGCGTCATGACAATAAATTGATTATTGACGTATGTTTTATTTGTTAATCGACGTCAACGTTGATTCGATTTTAAAACATTCAATCGTAGGTAATATTTACTGTCCATACTCCTTTGTGCGAATGTAATGCTATACGAATACTGTAATTAACGGTATGAAATAAATACAAAAAAAAGCGAAACGTACTTTGTACTTTTTTTCTTAATTAGCCCAAAATTACCCACAAATTGTAATCGAATCCATATTTGTTAGTATAATATCAATATCATAAAAGTTATAAAATCATTTGTTGCAAAAAAAAATCATAATTTGTCTCTGAAACATGATATTCAAAACGTTCAAAAAGTTATTATTATAATTATTATCATTTTCATAACCAATTAATATAATCAGAGTAAGTATACATTTATAAAATGTTACATTTCATTCTTTTTGAAAGTTTGTTCCATTTTTGTTGTTCAGTTAAATTAGCATTCTACCTTGGTGGTCAACCTTGACGGTTTTCATTTTGTTGAAATTTGTTAATTGAGGTAAATGTAAATATGAAATGTTTCAAAATGTTGAAATGCATGGATGCATAAATGGTAACAGGACATCAGGGTGAAACAAGTTGGATCGATAAGTTAGAGAGGCAAGTTTTCAGCACACGATTGGATTGCGTGCTGACAGGAATGACAGGCACGTCCTGTTACTTCGTCAAACGGTGTTCTCAACTGAGTGTAAACACGGGCACACGCCGGCACTCGATATTATTTGCTGGTAGCTCTCCGGTATCTCATTGAACAAATAATTGAAATACTAATCCCTCAAAAATGACAATTGTAATCAAATCAATGAGCGTGGCCTTAATCGGGGGTGTTGGGTCGGATAAAAGATGAGCTAAAAAGTAAAGAGCACGGCCCTTGACAAACGATTTTGTACTCAGCAACACGTGACTTTGCATAGACAAACGGGGTCCACTGACAATCAAAGATCCTCTGTTTTTTCAAGTTCCAATCCAACTATCTATTTAAAAAGATTCGAACATGAGAATCTCAAATTATTCAAATAGAGTTATATATTTTTGTTAAGGTTTTTGAACCGAGGAAATTAAGAGAAAAAATTGTTTTCTCGTTGCAAAAAAAAAAAAAAAAAAGAAAATGAATGTAAGATTTCAATTCCGTATTTTAAACGGCGTCTTTGTGTTTGACGATGAAAAAGAAATTAGTGGTGCGTGAATGTATAACGTAAGACCACCTGTATCTGAACTCGTCTATTAAAGGCCTCTAACTATAAGGAACCATCAGTGCTTTTTCACCTACAATCTTGATTCTTAACAAAAATTCTAAGATATTCAATTAGAGTCCAGTATAGATTCTACGATAAAACAGTGAATGCCAGGGCTTAGTCTCACTTCTCACATTGTCCTCGCGCTATTCATCGGTCTTTCAAGCAGTTTCGCCTATTCAGACGAAAAATGTCACCGCATTTCAATCTTTCATTACACACTTCTGAACTGATTAGAATAAACTTTTTATCAACCTATTTTGTTCTTTACATTTCCCTATGCGAATAATCCAAATTTACAATTTTAATATTTTTACATTCACAATTTTTGTGAGATTAAATTTTGCAGAGTGGCACTTTTTTTTTTTTTTTTTTTTGGACAAAGGTAAGATGAAATAACGTACGGAGTGAAGGCTTGCTTATACGGGTCGTGACATAAACACGATTGTTTTTCAAGTATATATTGAAGCATTTTTTCGCGCGGAACAAGCCGCCTCCCTTGCCCTTATGATTGCTCGCATTCTCATCAAAAGCATCCCTTACCATCGCACTTAGACGACAAATATTTACAGCCAGCACACCCGCTGGGTTTTTGTAGCTGGTGATTTTATATTTGTAACAAGCATTATTTTTAAAAAGAACGAGGTGCCCTTTTAACGTACAACAATGTACAACAAAAATCGTCATTTTGGACAAAAAAGATCAAATATTGCCAATATTTAAAACATATATTGACAATATATTATTTCTGAAATCATATATTGGCCACACATAGACAATATATTGATTGTTTTCAAAAATTGTTAATATATTGCTAATATATAGTTCATATTTAAACTTATATGATCAATATATTGTCAATACATAAAAGTATATTGACAATCTATTGTCAATGTATGAACAATATATGATTTGCTGAAAATAATATATTTTCAATATATTCATAATATATTGACAATACAATGTATATGATCTTTTTTACTAGGGAATTTAGTGACAACTGTGGCAATTATGACTGGAACAAACTTTAAATTAACTTTCAATTGCTTTGTACTTTAAATAACAAATTTTAAACAAAATATTAACTAATCATTATAAACTTATAAAAAGATTGTTCAAAGAAAACTAATTCTTAATTAAATGCTGAAACCACAAATTTCTTCCCTATTGAATGAACGTTTAAAAACAAAGATATTTAATCAATAACAATAACAATATTAATATTATTATAATGATTGGAGTTGACAATGTGTAATAATTGTTTATAAAACATTCAAGAACAATATTCTTTTTTGACCCAAATTACCCAGTTGTCAGAATTGCCCTAGTTGGCATTAAATCAACTATACTCCTTTTTCATCGTCGTAACACGACACTCGTGATATTGGACCATCATTTTGAATGCAATCATTTTTAATAATGTGAAAAAAGGAACAGTTTGGCAAATGATTATTTTTGAGGGTATATCGAGTATACAAAACATAAGCATATGTTCATTGTAAAGAAAGATTCACAGGCAAGTCCATCGTCGTGTAATCTAATAACTATAACGCTGAGAGCAACATCAGGTATGCTGTATACAGTTCGCACCCACATGAAGCGACATCTCGGCAGCGCGTCAATGGCACCCCTGTTGAGAATTCCATTATCGCGCTGCGAGTACTTTCCTTCTACCATCATTACACTAAGAAATGCAACAATCAACCTCAAGAACCGACGCTATATTCTCACATTCCTTTTACATTCGACGTCGACCTTGCGAAAAAGAATTGGCGCTATTTTTCATGTCGCCGCTGATCGAGTCGCATGCTTTCAATTCTTACAGATAGAATCATAAAAATGCCGCCGCCATATCAATCCGATTTAATCATTCCAGTTATACACCACGCGATACTATATTGCCATCAAATAATTCCAACCAACTTGTCGTCAATTTTCACATTCCACAGAGGGGGACAGCAAACATTTCCCATCTGTTCGTTCATTTTATTTGATTCTTTTTTTTCGTCATAATTCTGTTTTTTCTGCTCACATTTTACATTACTTTCTTTTTCCAGGATCTTCACTCATTCCCTGTTACCCAGTCCAATTTTTGGTTACCCAAATGGAAAAGAGAGGCGAACAATAAATGTTTAGACTTCCGAAAGTAGCGTGAAATTTTTTCCTGAGAAAGAAATAGATAGAATATAAAAAATAATGAAGATAACTTGTCAGGTTTTTGTTCGGAAATGCTTCTTTCTGGGAAGTGCATTGTGATGCACTAAACACTTGTCGAAAAGTTACGTATATTCAGATTGCGTACTGAGTCATCGGGGATTCCCAAAAGAACTTCAATTACCTGAGGTATCGACTTTTGTACGAGTTATTTGACTAGGACATTTTTACGTGGGCATAACTTTTAAAATATGACTTAACGAGCTCAACTGATGTGCACGCCAGGTTGACTCACCTAATTCGAGACAATGCCTTGCCGAAAATCACTGCCAGATGATGATAGTGAGCTTTTTTTCAAAGAGGCCCCATAATTCGTCGTTGACACTTGAAAAATTCGGCTGTCGTGCCAGATGATCGGGGGAAAAACTCACGGCCGGTATTTTCCTAAAACGATAAGATAAAAACTATTATTTCTCTATTTTGGGCGCAAAAGTTTGTCTTAGCGCAACTCACAAAAGAATCCAGTGGACCAGAAGTTTTAATATTTATCTCGCGATTTCGTTACGGTTCAGAGATTCACACAACAACAAACAATCAAATATTGCTCCTTATGTTACGACGATGAAACATTATTTAATTCAATGTTTGGCAAAACAAATAGACTATACTTATGAAACATAAATGGTGATATGCATCATAAGCCATTATGACATGATATGAAATTTTACTTACGGAGCTCCGAGGACAATTATTTTGGCTCGCTAATTAATTGTCTAATTCGACAATTTGGCGTACAAAAATAAGAGCGACGAGTCATCTGAACGTATGCAAGGTACAGCATTGTGATTCGCTTCTAACTACCTGCACAAGATGAAATCTTATCCTACAGTTTCCGGAAACGCTTTGTTGGCTATTGAATAACATTCCAAACTAAAGAAGCACTTCGTCAAAAGGCGATTCGCTCTCGGTAAAGACGCAAATGAATTGAAAAGGTACGACGAGTCTCATAGGTGGTAGCGCGAACGCCGCGATGGCGATAGCAATGGTGACGGAATCTCTCGGTAATACGAGAGCTGAAGAAGCCAAACAGGAGACCGGTACGAAAAGAGTGGGTGAGGCTAAGGATGTGAACAATAATCCACCAACTGACGCTGCCCTTTTGAGCTTTGTCAGCCAAGCTCGAGTTACGTCACTGCCCGTTGTTCTTTTCAGGTTACTCCTGTATTCATCTGCCAAGTTCTTGCTCTATCCTGTCATCGCGAACCGACTAAATCAGGGAGGAGCACAATTTTATCATCATGTTTTCTTCATTCCTTTTTATACCTCCTTTTTTTATCTGAAAATAAAATTTTGCAAATTTATTCAAGGTAAATTGAATTAAATAATAAATTAAGCCAATAAAATTATACTATTTGATTTTAATTTTATCTTGTAAGTTGAAACAAAAGTTTGCAATTTGATTGGAAATAAATTGAATGCTAATTGAATTAAACAAATCTAATGTTAAAGTTGAAATATAATGACTGGAATAATATATAATAATTGTGATATCAGAAGCAACACAATTTTATTACGATTGTTTTATTTGAAATAAAATTTGTCAATCTGATTGGAGCTGATGATTCAAATGATGATAGTTGTATTAAAATAAATGAAACAAATGAAATTTCAAGATTAAAGAATAATGACTGAAATAATGTATATAGCTTGTTGGTTGAATCGTATCTAGTCAGAAATGAAAGTTGTTAAAAAAAAAAAANAAAAAAAGGTCCAAGTTATCTGTACCATTCTAACACTTCATAATTTTTCACGTTTGAGAGGAATGATTTTCCCCAGCCCATCTGCTGGGTGTCTTAAAAATCCCCAAGTTGCGAGTCTATTATTGTGCAACCTTTTTCATAGGCTTATCTTTGTTATACACCTTACTTTTACTATATGAAAACAAACACTTTAAACAAATTTCTAAAGATAAATATCTTGTTCGATTTTTCCTTGAAATGCAGTACTGACCAATTGAAGAAAAAAAAGTTGAGTGGTGCAGAGTTTAAATAGTCAGTCTCTGGATAATCCTCATCAATTGACCAGCATCATGTCTGGACAGTCTTCTTATTATCCAACTTACAATTTTACAACTAATCATAAATTCTGTCAAAAGTTCCAGAGATGAGAGAACAAATGAGAAAATTCGAATGTGGTTTAGAAATGAGACCACGTTTTCTGAAACTTGAACCACGTGGTTGGCTGCAAACTAATCTACAATCAAACAAATAAATATTGAACAAAATTGATGTTAAAATTTTTCTCACCATTCTTGTCGTAACGTAGTGCACTTATTGGTTGCAAGAGAATAAGTAACCGGAGGCCGGATGTCTCCGCCCAAGATAAATGCTTTGCTTAAGGAGTTTGCGATCCTATTCAACTCCCTCGGTCTCAAAGGCTCTGATTTCTGATCCGAAGCCGGTGGAACTACTTGTCAGCGTATAAAAACACGCCTACTTCACATCAACGTCGAGAGAGCAGCGAAAGATTCGTTAGGTCGTCGGTTTACTTAGCAGCAACCTATTACCTGATTTTAATAACACTTTGCTTCCGACGACTAACGGAAACTCGACGCATGTCGTCATCATTTCACATGTCTCCGAACGTTCAACTTCCGCTCAAATCGCAACGGTATTTGCATACCCAACACATCTTTTTCTTTCATTCCAAATCTCATTCAAATTGAACCAGACTATACATCACCAAACGTATATTCCTCAAACGAATTTATTTTATTCCAATATATATCATGTATCATTTCATTTCATTTGATCTTTATAGTTTATTTTTGTATGTTCTATTTTTATACCATATGATGATGATGATTATGAACAGGGACAAACTTTTTAGCTTTTCAGTAAGTTGAGAAAAAATAGAATTGGATTAAAATTGATGACGCGAATGATATAATCAAATTCGAATCAAAATGATACGGAATTAATCGAAAAGCTACAATTATAAGGATGAGAGAAGAGAAAAAAATGTTTACTTCTGAACATCATTAATCGCGTTCCCATGTCAAATCAGTTTAATGCGAAGATGAAAAATACTCTCTCATAAACTCGGGAGGCATATGGTTCATATAGCAATCATAACGCGCAAAACCACTTGGGTCACCCCCACATCAGGTAAGCGCATCTGAGTCACTCCAAAACTCATAAATGCGTTGAAATGCAAGGTATTGATATTGCCATATGGACTCACCTTACCTATGAATTCACCTCATTTCCTACACCCACAATCAAATTTCATCGATACTTTTCAAGTAGTCCTCCAATTTTTTTATCTTCTCTACAAAATTCCAACTCAGAAATCTGCAATTCACAAAAAATAACAATTTTAGAATAATACAAACATATTCAAAACTATAAACAAATTAATAACCTCAATATAACATTTAAAAATTTTAATTATTTGAAATATTTAAAACTAATATAAACAATTGTTAGTCTCAAAATTTTAAACGTTTTTAAAAAATCAACAACAACACAATTTCATCGATACTTCGTAAGTGTTCCTCCAATTTTTTATCTGAACTTTCGAAAAACCAACTTGAAAAGCTGCAATTCATGAAAAATAAAAATTAGAATAAAACTGCAACATTAATAACAATTAAAAGAATCTTTTAAAAATCATAAAAAAACAATGTTGACTGTTTGCTGTCTACTTTACCGACTCTAGAACGTTGAACTCTCTTCTAGAATTCAAAAGGGACCCTTAACTTTTTTCAGATTCACCTAGGATGGTATTTTTGTTGTTTTTTATAATAACATGGTATAATAATATTGTTTTTTTTTAGAATAACTGGTAAAGAATTTGTTTACATTTAGAACATAATTAGCACATTATTAGGAACTTGTTCAGAATTAAAATGTCAAGACTTAAAAGTTTTTGATATCAGAAATTTGTTACAACAACGTTGTTATGGTGACTAACTGGTTAGGAACTTGTCTACAGGTAATTGGAAATTTCATTAAACCACAATTTTATGCTGATTATGTGCTAATTATGTACTAACTGTAAACAAGTTTTGAACCAGTTAATCACCATGAAAGCATTATAGTAAACAATTTTTAACTTCGTAAGTGTTGGCTTGTATCGCTATATGCCAGTGTAACTACACGTGATGCTAGCACACCATGCTGATTCTCACAAAAAAAATATAGCACACAATTTTTTAATTTAGGCCAAAATTAGCACTAAATGAGCACTCAATTATCCCATTCCCGTTGATGCTTACACCGCCCGCTCACACACACACTAATATTTGTTAGGTTAAAAAGATCAGTCACGTGATCGTTTTCTCACTCTAAATGAGAGAGACAGAAAATTCTGTTCGCTCTGATTGGACACACACACACACGTACAGAACTGTACTATTTTTAAAGCGTATTTTGGCGTATTC
>JAAMPD010000907.1:0-33695 GCA_025266255.1 Trissolcus basalis
GAGAAGCACTTGTAAAATGACCGAAATAATCAAGTTATAACAAAATAATAATAAATGTTAGTTGATCGAGGCCTGCTATGGATAATTTAACATGATGTATAAACATCCAATCAACTGTTAATGCATCGAAAGGGTTCGCTAAAATTCACTATTGTAGGTGGGAGCTAAATTTATTGCGATATAATTTTGGATTTTAAAATGATCAAAGTCCTGCTGCATTTCGTATAAAATAAAAAAGAAAAACCACGTCATTTCATTTCAATGATAATTCATGAAAATAGAGTATTGGCACAGTTCAGAATCTTAACAAAAGTCCAACCATTGTAAGCCAATATACAGCCACTAGTGGCCCAATTATTTCATTTGGTTGACCATAGACATTTCTATATGGGTGGATGATTCGATTTTTGAAAACCAACAAATTGGAATGAAACAAGCATGTACGATAAATGGGAAATGAGAGGTTCGGTTTTGGGGAGTCTGAACAAACTATTTATCCATATAACTTTCATTTAAATTTTCTTTAATTTATAAAATATCAATTATTTAACATTACCGCGTTAAGCGGGGAATTCCTGTACAAAATCTGTTTAATTATCTTGTTCGAATAATAATAATAATACGAACTGAAACTTTCTGTGAAAATTCGTGCGCAATGTGTACGTTGCTTGGCTAATCTCCAGACTGTAAATAAAATCTATGTCAAAGGGATGAACCAGTGGTCTTACACTTGGACAACTAGCTAAGTTCACGAAATGCAAGTAGTATGGTGGCGCTAATGTCGTTTAAAAATTAGATCGCTTTGTTATTTTTATGTTGAATTTCAAAATCGAATTATTTTTAAATTTTGAAGCGACGCTAGCGCCACTATAACTGAACAATAATTTTCTTTTGTCTGAAAATTTGTATGGGTCGAAAAGCGAGAATTAAAGACAAGTCAGGTGTAATGTAGTTTCAGTATCAATTCGGCAACCTGATATAATCACGGTGGTCTTTTTTGGTTACCAACTTTGCCAATAAGTAACGATGCTTTTCGTTGAACGAGAATCTTACAAAGAACATCATTGAATAGGTCATTAAAAGACTTAGCCATAATTGATTCCCGTTTATGGTTCATTAGTGGTCGTTTATATTAGGTTATCATGGCTGTGGGGGTTAGAGAAAAAGCAGGTCGGATTTAATGGTTCTCACGTAATTTCGCTTTATATTGCTTTTTTTTTATTTCACATTCTACATTGTTTCGTATAAAATTTTTGATTTACCGTTTTCAGTGTGTTTTTATTTGTTTATAATGAAAATCACCGGAAATGATGAAGGAGAAGTTGAAACAAATTGTTGGTCCGATGAAAAAGTGCACTAACAGTATTTTTCATCAATTCTCTGAATGAATTTTCAATCACAAAATAAAGTTTTCTCTTCGTGATCCTGATGGAATTACATATCAACTGCGGTGACGACTATAAAACTAAAACAAGGTCTTTGATTTATCAGTCAGCGAACTAGAATCAAAAAAACCATTCCTTTGGTCGAAATGGTATCAAAAAATATTCTTTTTGAACCTGATGTGATCAAAAAAAGCTACTCTCTGAGTCGCAAGTGAGGTGGCTATACTACCAACACTAGTTAACATACAAGCGTGCGGCAAATTAGAACACGCTTGCGGTCTGACGGCCACTGCGGCAAATAATTTTACATCCAGAACTTGTGCTATTTTCAGTATACAAACTTCGCGAAATTCAGTCAGCCCTATTCATCCTGCCCTCAAATTAACTCGAGAAAGTGCATTTGCATAACGGCAACTTTGTTGAATTCTATATTATTGTATCTCAAAATGATAGCGACGAGAGAAAAAAAAATCGGAAATTAGACGAGTAATTCATCGCTTAAGAGAGTGATTCATCGATTGGTTTGCTATTTCCAACGAAACGGCTAACCAAATGAATAGCGCTATTTTTTTTAATTCACAGCCGAAACTAATTTTAACCTCGAAGCGAAAAAAATCTGATAAAGTATCGTTTATGTCACACCCTGACTATATGAATACAAAATTTATGAAAATCCCTCGATAGCTAGGAAATACGTGAAGCATAGCAAGCATGAGTGAATATTTCAACACCAAAACTTATATATACTTTCACTGTGTTATTTTTCAAACACTTCATCATTATGCGACGGAGCAAAAAGGATTTTTATCACTGAATTTCGCGACGTAATTTCACTCGAGGTTCGAACTTATTTCAGCGTATAATTCCAACGTACCTATTAACTTTCCGGTATTAGACCTACAATATTGCGTTTCGTGTATTTTCCATTAAATAACAGAAAAAAAGCTGTCTTCCCTTTGCGCAATCTCGACCTCGTCATTTTACAATTTTTCGCAGCACATTTAGTAACGCCAACGAAACTGTAACGAAATTGAATTTCATAAACCCTTGTCTTCTTCGTTCGATAAGTTTCAACCGTCTTTATTATGACGCATTAACATATTCCAGCAATATCATCGCGCATATTCTGAGCGAATGCTCAAACCACGCGACCAAACTTTATAATATTATTGACAACCTATTACTGTAGGCCGTTAAATATAACGCATAATCACGATGGTCAAGTGCACGTGCTATGGACAATGACCGTCGCCAATAAAGACATAAAAGAGGGAAGAATCGCTCGCGTACCCAAAATCGAGAGTAGTGCGGAACCATGTCGGTCGTTCTGTACTGTCATGCCTTTATCACATCCCCTACCACCATACCATGAGTATATGTATAATGCATAAGCTTACGAAAGTACGTCATTAAGCACGATGTCATTGCCACGTGTACTTTCGAGTTCGCACTTAAGAAAACGAGCAGCAAGCGGAAGGTTAAGTGAAAGTGTCACAAATAAAACGGAACACATATTCTCACATGAATGTGAGCGAATCATGAAAAAAGAAAATGAGGGGAAAAATGTTGCAGAGTAAGAGGCAACATTTTGAGATACCGTATCAAAAGTTTAGAATAATTTACATATCCTTTTTTCAAATTCTTTTGTGAAAACTTTTTGAAATAGCGAAATCGTTAAAATGTTGACAATACTCTGACATTATTTATTACTTTTTTTTTTTTTTTTTTTTCACGACATCCGAGCCCAAGTTTTCACTCAGAACGAAATTTCAGGAAAATAATAAATTGGTTTATTTTTCTATCTATTTCAAAGTAGCGCTGTCGTGGCGATGAAAGGCACTGATATTGCTATATTGATTCTTTAAGTATGGTTTTGGGAATACAAAATTTGTTCCCACAAACATCGTAACGAATTCGATGCATTTTAATGTCTATTTTATTTCAAAATTGAGTTCCCTCTTAACTCACTTTTGCGTAAAAAATCTAAAATTGAATTCCATTGCTAAAATAATTTTTCATGGGAATTCATAAACATGATAACGAATGATATCACGATAGTTGGAAAAATCTGTCGCGGTACTAAAAACCTGGATAATCGTATGAAAATTTTGTTTTCGTTATTTCGATCTACATAATTTATATGGCTTCATTATGACATTATTCGCCCCATAATCGAATATTGAAATGATAGAAAAAAAACTTTGGTACAAATTGAATCGTTAGCTCTTTTATAATATAAATTCATTCGGTGTGAGTTTCAGAACATAAAAGTTATGAAGATAATTTTCGAGATTTAAATTACTATGACGGATTTATCAATATATTATGCAAGGTTAAAAAGTACCACATCTGTTATCCAATAAATCAACCTCAATACTATATAATTTGAAATTAAGTATTTGTGAACAACATTATCTATGCAATACACGTACCATTTGATGGAATTAGTACGCAAAATGCATCATTTTTATTAGTTTTGACGTAACAATTAGCATGTCACGTTTACACAAATTGCATTGAACATCCAAATTTTGACCTCGTTGCATTCTAACCACTGCATTTCTGCTGATCTAAAAGCACACGGAATACGATATTGTTTCTTCAGTTAAAGTTATGTCTTGATTTGTCTATTAAAATTCACTTTTCTCGTATCAAAATTCCAACTTTCATGGATACCATATAATCAGTTATTTTCAATACAGTCCATTTATCAAAATTTCCTCTAAATATCGCGTGAGAAAAGTGTATGTAAATTAATTCTTTTTGAATGATGGAATAAAATTACCAAATGTGACTAATAGAAAATTATCACTATGAAATACAAAACACCTCGGTAATTCACAGTTTCAATAAACGATTCATATTATGTTTCGCATTCTCTTTATTATTGATTATAGATATAACAATATTTGATTTGTTACATTTCTGTTTGCCATAAACCATTTGAATAAGTACCAATTTAAAATTGTAATTGAAACCTCGTTTTATTGACTCTGGATCAGAGAAATGAAAAAATATTTTTTTATATGTAGCGAGTTAAAAAAACTCGTTTTATATAGCCGCAATAATTAAAAAGCCAATTAATGTGCAATGAGATTTCAATCTACTTTTAAATCTTTTTCGGTTAGTCTTATTATTTGCATCGCGTAATTCGTCTGAGGTTTTTAAAACACGAATAATTAATTGATCTCAAGTTTAAACCTGGAACAAGGATAAAAAAATAGGTCAACAGTGTTTCTCTCCAGAATGGGCAAATTTTTCATTTCAACTTGTATTAAAATATGAAATGCAGTCGGCAATATATGTCAATATGAATGCACCCGAAACCCACTTCGACTCGTCCGAATTTTTTGATGAAAAGATTTATTTCGACATTCGACAAAAAATGAATTCATCAATGTACGAGAAATAAATTCATCAAGTTATTCTTAAACAGACCAGGTGCATTGAAATTTGCGCAAACCGCCAATATTGACGACTGGCATAAATTCAGAACATTATTCATGGCGGACGTTGTGGTTGTTGGCTAATATCATATCTCGATGTCATTTTTCAGATCAATGGTATTTAAATTTAAATATCAAAACCCAAAAACCTAAGTCGTATCAGCGTTTAATGCAGAGGTTTTTTAGCTGATTAAATTTCAATGCATTTTCACCAAAGGCATCAAAAGTGCTTTTGATAGTGCAAAAAGGTTATGAATTTTTCCAAACCTCCTATTTTTGCGATAAAAAATTGTTGTATCATTGATGAATTTGCTTTCAGTGTAATCAATCAAGCAAAACACAGCAAAAAAAAATGTTTCAGAAAAAGTTGCCTGTATGTACCCTAGTAAAAATTTTCTAGGGCACGCCCTGTTAATTTTTAGGGCCCTTTAAAGGCTTGCCTTGACAGGAGGGATTTTCAGTCTTCTTAGGGGGAACCTTTATGGGGCCCTGAAAGGTCCTTTATAGTTTTTATCCAGGCGTTTTGCGGGCGTGTAACGCTTGACCCTTAAATTACCTTAGGTGGGCCCAATAAGGGCCATTAATAAGCCTTAATGTAATTTCTACAGAAACTTTTAGTGATTTTAATCACATTTATACATAACAATGATAAAAATCATCAAATTTTTAATTAAAAACTGTTGCGTATTTGTGAAACGTTTTTTTATATCTTTCACATTACACGTATAAGTCAAAAATTTCAAACGGAATTTCTTTTAATGAGTTTATAGAATAATTTGTAAGTTATAAATTATAAAAAAATTGGATTATGATCAATTGTCACAAATTAATGTCTTTTAAAATTGTATTTTATTTTTAAATGAATATAACAATTGATATTTGACTATCTGAGTTTTATTTTTTATTCCAAAGTTAACTACCCCATTTACAAATTAAAAGTAAAGCAAAATTTTGATATATTCTACTTGATTATTTTTTACAAATACAGTTAATTCATATCCAAAAAAACATATATAAATGTAAGTATAAAAATTGGAAGTATTGAAATTTTAATCTTCACCTGAATTTTCTTAAAAAAAAGTATATTGTTTTCATATTTAACAGTTGATTTTATTTCATAATTTTTTTTTCTTTTTATTCGTGGATGCAAACTGAAATGTCAAATCTTACAATGCGTCGATCGCAGTTTCATGTGTTAAAATATAATAAGTAAAACATTTTAACAATCCGAATATAAAATATTATTTATAAACAAAGTTATAAGGTTAAAAAAACATTCGTAGACATAACATTTTGATAGTATATACAATCAAAGAAACATTCGCCTATACTCTTAGCTATTTATTTCTAGAGCAAAGTTTATGAAAATGCCAAATTCTGTCTCATCGTGAGAAATGTAAAGCGTGCCTGAAAAAAAAAAATTATCGTAAAATTATAATTTAGCTTTAAGATTTGAAAAGAATTTTTGAATTACTTTGTTGAATTGAATTGTTTAACCTATTTTGTATTCTATGTGTGTCTCAAGCATTTTGAAATCTATATCTATCTCCAACGCAAAAAGTAAACCCATCAGAACAATATAAAGTACAATGTTTTTAATTTAAAATTATAACTTTATCACTAATATATAATAAGAATTTTGCATACATTATCATTTGAGCAATGTATTTTTATTTTATTTGTTCTTTCATTTTCATGTTTGGTGTCATGATCAACCCGAATAAAAACAAAAATGGTTAAAAAACAATTTCAACTGATGAATAAATAAATTCAAAAGAAATATATGTTTAACCTTAATTAGTCTTGCCGAATATCATTTTGCTGGGATCTGTTTTTAAAATTAACTCTCTTTCTAAGAACTTTTTTAATTCATGAATAAACCTAAAAATACAAACACAAATTTATCACAATTAAATTGTTAATGAACATCTTAGAATGACAGTTTCATAGTCGCCTTATCTTTTCTTTTAACACTTTTTGGTGAAATCTGTTATTTCTTCCATTTACTTGCTCTATAAACAGGATGCTCAACCTGACCATAATTATCATTACAAATCTTGTTATTGTAATAACTTTTCACAATTGTTGTTCCTGGTTTATTCGTACTCAGATAGTGAATTAAAATATTTGTCAGTGCGAGAGTTTGAACTTTCACTAGCTTTGCTCCAATTGAGACAGTTTATCCACTGATCAAATTTTCAACTTTGACGTTTTGAGGTTAAGTCATGTAAACACAGAGATCCTCATCGCCCTCTAGTCAAAATAAACGAAATAAAAATTGACCGTTTGCAAATCTCAGTTCTTGTTCCAAAACACCTGTGGATTTTAATTATAATAGAGTAATAAACAGTTGATAAAATAGTACAATAAAAAACAGTTTTTTTTCACGCTTTTTTCCAATGTTGTGAAGTGAACATATGATAGATATATTTTCTGATCCCGGAAAAAGTAAGGTTCGCTCGAAAAGGTAAACAAACTTTGCTTGCTAATGTGATGGTTTTAATTTTATAGTAAAATTTTTAACTATATACATTTGTTAGAATTTTTATTAATTTTAGAAATTAGAAAAAAGCATGGGAAAGATATTCGTGTTGAACACCTCGGCTGTGACAACGTCCAAAGTAAATAATTCAGCGAGTGTGCAACGATCTCGATCGCTAAATAAATTCCGAGTGAAAAAATACAGAGAGTCAAAGAAACTGATTAAAAAATATGAATTATCGAAAGGTAAGTTATTGAAACATTTCTTTACTCGAGTCTATATAAAATAGTTCTTTTAAATGAACAGAATATATAATTGAATAAACACAAATTGTTTTAATTAAATTTCTCATCACATTAATTATTTTTAAAAATTTTAGAATCCTTAGATGGTAATCAAAGTGACGAAACGTCTAACAAAATAGCTGCAACTTTTGAGGAAAGAGATAGAGATGGCGATTTTGACATCCATATTAATACTCGACCTGTCCCAGAACTGTTTGACAATACTGGCGCTAATGATTATGATCGTTCGGATCAAGAGTATGATGAAGATTCTTACTACAGTGTGGATGAATCACAGGATACTGAGGAAGATGAATATGAAGATACCTTTTATGATTGTACATGCATAACTGATAAGGCTGTCTTTGAAGAGATCAACGAAGTGGAAGCACTGAGAAACTGGGCAATAATGTGTTCAATTAAACACAGTCATTTAAATAAACTGTTACCTATTTTGAGGCGGCGTCTGCTACCTCAATTGCCGAAAACCGCGCTTACATTTCTGGGAACGGAAAATCCTTTCGAGATAATTGAACTCGCCGACGAAGATGGTGCATGCGAATTTGTTTATTTTACAATAAAAAAAAGCATTGAAATGATGATGAACACCGAAATTTACCGTTCAAGTAAAATTGAAGTGCAGATTAATATAGATGGCGTGCCACTGTATAAAGCGAGTATGTTTCAATTTTGGGTGTTGTCTTGCAAAGTGATTTATGATCCGGATATATTTCAAGCTTTTCCAGTTTGTATATATTACGGACAAGGAAAGCCAAAAGATACAAATTTGTTTTTTGGTGAGTTTGTCAAGGAAGTCTCTGAACTTTCAAAAAACGGCCTTACAATCGATGAACGACATTTCGACTTCAGTGTACATTGTTTTGTGTGCGACACCCCTGCCCGCTCTTTCTCAAAGTTTACAAAAGGACATATGGGATATTACTGCTGTGAACGTTGCGACGAGAGAGGCGAGAAGGATGACCATACGACTGTGCTCCCTGCGCAAGGCGATAACCGATCTGATTTCAGTTTTCGAACTCGAGCACAACCCGAACATCACACAGGTACAAGTCCTTTGGAGAATATTCGTCCAAAAATCGACATGGTGTTCGATTTTGTTTTGGACTTTATGCACCTGTGTTGTCTTGGAATTATGAAGTCACTTCTTACACTTTGGCTGGACAATAACAAAGCTACCAGACTCGGATTCAATGGCAGACGTCTTCTGTCTCACCGGATGGAAAGTCTTAGGAAACAAGTGCCAAAAGAATTCCAACGACGGCCAAGGTCAACGAATACTTGGAAACATTGGAAAGCAACCGAATTCAGGTTTTTCTTGCTCTATTGTGGACCACTCGTGTTAAAGGGTTTATTAAGCAAAACTCTGTATTTGCACTTTTTGTTTTTCCATACTGGTTGCAGAATACTGTGCACTGTAAAATTGTGTACTCGACTCAATGTTGTTGCTAAACTCCTTTTTGAAAATTTTTTTAAGCTTACAAAAAAATTGTATGGTAAAAAGACTCTGACGATCAATTTTCATAACCTATTACACTTGAGTGATGATGTAATCAAAAAATCATGCACATTAATAAAAATGTCTGCGTTTCCATTTGAAAACTTATTGGGATTTATTAAACGAATGTTAAGGTCCGGTTACAAACCATTACAACAAGTATGTCGAAGACTGTATGAACAATATTTGGTCCGAAATCAGAAAGTCACTCTACCAAAAGTCATCGCGAATGTAAAATTGCACAAACGAAACAAGAACCAGATACTCAGAATGGATTATAAAAATTACTATTTGGGTGAGTTTTTGAAAAATATAACTTTTTTGTTTATATTTTGTTTAACTGAAATATTTTGTCGTCTACATTATTTTTTACTTTTTAACTTCAACTGGCAACATAAAAAATTAATTCTGTACACTGTTAACTCTAAAGCAATGTTTAAAACTTTCACGAAAAAAAAAATTCAAATTTTATAATTAAAAAATATTTTATTCTTGAACTTTTTCGTAGTTTATCATATTCTATTTACGTGTAGATGATACATATTTTTTAACATATTACAATGGTTTAAATATAAAAATATAATTATAATCATAAATTGTATTGTATATTATTATGAAAATAAGATATTAATTTTTTTTTCTCAGATACAAAAAGTCCAAACAACACAGTTCTGATTGGCAAAAATGTATGCTTCTACATTGAAACAATCATGTTTCAAGGCAATCCGTTCATTCCTGAAAATGTCATCTTGAGTGGAAAAAAAATTGTTATGACGAAATCATTTTTTGAAAATCCCATGGACTCTTCGGAACTAGGAATTTGGGACATCACTAGAGAGAAAAAATCGTCAAACTGCACTTACAATTTAATTGAATTGAAAACAAAATTGATCGTTTTATCGATATCAGAAACAAATTATAACAAAACTGTCGCATCAATTCTGCTGCATTAACTCCAGGTATAAATATAGTTTTGTTCGTCAAATTCACAGAAAATTGTTAAAAATAAAAATTTTACATAATAATAAAATTAGAGAATATTTTAATTATTCATTATCGTATCGACATTCAAATAAATAACAAAATAAATGTTCATCTATATTTTTGTGTACCGCTGAGCTGAGTTAAGGTGGCAACACTGTGCGCGGCTTTCAGTTGCCGTATGGACGTTACATACATGTATGTGTACGTTCAGTTCGTTCAAAGAAGCTCCACAGTTTCTTCATCTCGTGGATGATTTTTCAAAAACTAATTGTCATTAGATTGATAACTTTATTTTTAGTTGTTCAGGAAACGTATTTTTGGTTTGGAAGTTCGTTGATTGTAACCTAAATTTCGAGGTAACTATTCTCGTTTTTTTTATCAAAACAACACATCTAACAAAACAAACAACTTAGATCGCGAGTCAATTTAGTTTGTTTTTTTTCCATGAAATTTGCCATTTCCAAATATCAGCAAAACAAGATTTTCTAAAAGAAATATTTTATCAACACAAAATTGGTATCAGAATTGAAACAAACAAACAACTGAAAGTTGGGAACAGTGTGTGCGGCAGTCAGTCACGGCAAGGTCATAACGCGCTTAGACATGTTCTGTTTTTTGGAAAAAAGCGCATTTATTTTTATATAAAAGTTTGTTTGATAAAAATCGTCATTATATTAAGATTGGCATAATCATTCATTGTGACATTTTTATTTGGTATTAGTGAGTTAGATATTTTTAACCTCAATTTCAAGGTAAATATATTGGTTCATTCTATCAAAACAGATGTTGTCTAACTTTGTTTTTAAGTTAAAATAATAAAATGTGGTGAAAAAAATCTGTAAAAAATTCAAATTTATAATTTCATATTAAAATTTTTAGTAATATAAACAAAATTGTATGTTTTTTTATAACTCATGTTTTGAATTTTTAATTGCAAAAAATGATTTCTATCAATTTTTTTCAAGAAAAAAAAAGTTTGATAATTTTTTTTGTATTTTTAACAGGACGAAAATGAAGTCAAATATAAGACGAGGAAAGACAATCAACAGACAGAAATCAGTGAATTGTTTAACAGCGAATGATTTGAAGGGATATTTATATACTTTGATATTATTTGAAAATGAAAGGACAAGAAAAGGAAAACTGGTTACTGACTTCGTGCCAACCAAGTGGCTAACATTTACCAAAGCAGGCGTTACAACTAAATTCCCTGACCCAACCAACGATGATGGTACATACGAAAAAGATGATTTGGATTTGTTGGAGAGCTTTCGAAAAACATGTGCCAATCCACCAGAGAGCTGGGGCTCATATAAAGTTCAATTGCGAGGAAGAGCTGGTTAGAAATTGTCATTCTTCAATTTTTGAGTATAAAATTGAGAATGAAATAATTAAAAAAACTTTTTTCCAGGATCGTACGAAAATGCCCTATCACGTTTAAAAGTATTAGAAACTGAACCAATAGTTGTAACTACTGATGCTGAATTTAATGACAAAAGTGTCAACAAAGTCCTAGATAAGCCTAAGAAGAAAAGAAAAACCAAATATTCAAGGCATAATTCAGATGACGAAGAAATTAAAAAATTGCTTAAAGTACCACCAGTCGAGGGAATTCTGCAGGGTCAGGACGAATCAGATTTGCCAAGTGATGACAGCGATTCTCACGAATCACGTGACTCATCCTTGAAGGTCGGCGCAATAGATGATGAAGAAAATAGTGACGATTCGGGTTCCAAGCAGGAAATGAGACACACTGATCGAGAAGGTATCTATACTGAAATTTAATATTCAATTTCAACACTGTCAAAAATTGTATAGCAAAAATTCATTTTGTTGTCTTTATATATATATAAAGACAACAAAATTATATATGTATAATATTTCTGTTACTCATAATTTTCCAACAACTGATTACTTCCATAATTGATAAAAATTTATTTCATCAACTCAAAACATTTCTGCTCATACAAACCAATTTACTTTTTTTTTCAATTGCTTTTTTTCAGCATCTAAACAACCAGTACCAGTGAAGGCATCAAACACCAAAACGCTCCGATATGAGTCCACTGCATTTGAGCCAACAACGTCAAAAAATGATATTGAAGTAGGAACCAGAGAGGTTGAGGATCACTCCTCAATAGAAAAGCAAACGACATTTGAATCGACTTTTTCGAAAAAAAATCACGATTATGAGCTCATTGATGGTATGTAAAAAAATGTACTTCATGACAGATAACAAAATTATTAAAATTTACATTTATCTATTTTTCAGAAATCAACAAACTGAAAGATCGTATAGATAATTTAAAAACCGTATGTTTAGAGCTACTAGTACCGATTTCTGCTCAAATGTTAGCTTTGAAAGATTTGTGCACAACTCTAAACGACAAATTGGAAAACATGACTGTTGGGATGAATGTCGTCATGCCTTCATGTCGTTCACTGGAAGAATTAATTATGGAACATGACTTGATCGTGCCTTGCACAACTCTAGATGAGTTATCTGCGTTGAACGCAGTGTTGAAAACCAACACTGAGTTCAGAAAAGATATGGTAAGATTAGAATTGTAACTTTTAAATACGTTTTTATAGTTATACATTTTTTATTGCAAAAATTTTAATTTGACACAAACTTTTTATTTTTCAGGTTCAGACTTTCCACATCAAGTTGTCAAACCCTCTTTCAAAAACGTTGCCAGCTCTTATTCGACTTTTAATTGAAAAACAATTAGCTCTGAAGCTTGTTGCTCAGAGACCGAAACACGACAGCAACAAAA
Source organism: Trissolcus basalis (assembly GCA_025266255.1). Lineage (NCBI taxonomy): Eukaryota > Metazoa > Arthropoda > Insecta > Hymenoptera > Scelionidae > Trissolcus > Trissolcus basalis. The sequence continues at coordinate 12,875 of JAAMPD010000907.1, forward strand.
CGAGCATTAAAGATTCGGAGTTGGTCAAATGTCTTTATGGTAAAGTTAGACACATTTTATATAAAAAATTTATAATTTAAATTTTACTAAACAACATATATAATTTCAAAAATTCTATTACAGATGCAGTTTTCAAAAGATTTCCGGAGATCAGTTCTCAGATATTCTACCAAAAGTTAGGTTATGTGCTGAATAATGCTAAAGACTGGGATAAGGGTAGACAAGAACGTTCAAGAAATATGTAAAATATTTTGATTTATTGCAATATTTCAGATTTATAAAAAAACTGTTTAATTTAGATTCTAAAAGAAAAATAACTATTGTACAGCAGAGTACAATTTATAACAAAACGTAAAACATTGTATAATACTGGAATAATGATACACCAGAGCGTTCAAAAAACATGTAACAAAAGTTAGATTCATTGTAATATTTCCAATTTATAAAAAAAACTATTGAATTTAGATTCTAAAAAATATAACCATTGTTTTGCAATAGAAATTGTACAACAAAATGTATAACATTGTATAATACCATGTTCAAAAAGATAAATATAACTTGAAAATCTGTTTAAAAACTTCATTTTAGTTATATAATCCCTGTTGTACTCATATATTTTTATGGGTATATATATATTTATCTTTATATTTTAAATTTATTTTATTTACAACCGATCAACAAATAAAAGTAACAAAAATTTTTCAAGAAAATTTCATCTAGGGCGATATATTGGGCCTGTAAAGGGTTGCCCTTGAAGGTATTTATAAGGCGAAGCGTTACGTACCAAGTAAGGGCCCGATTCCAGAGTATTAATTACCTTTAAAGGGCCCGGATTATTTGTCGGGCAAGCCTTACAGGGGCCCTAGTTTAATTTTTACTAGGGTACATTTAAAAAAAATTTTTAATCTCATTACCATGGAAGATATTGCGTATTTTTTTTGTGGAAAAATTTTTTTTTTTGTAAATTACTTTCTCCAGTGAGTTGAACCATTTCACACGTTTCTCGTCATCCAAAATTCATGAACTTCCGAATTTTGTGCAAAATGTTGAAAATTGTTGGCTAATAAGCAGAAACGGCGCACAATATGGTGTTGCCTCGTTTGAACGTGTCGGTAGGCGTCGCGACGATGTAGGGCGTCGGTTTTTTGGCAATCTCGTAAGACAAGTCGCGCGCTGTGGCAGTGCACGCGCACAGAAAAGTGACGCACGCGCGATTCAGCGCGTCGTCGCTGCGAGAGGGTGACACCCCGCCAAGCCAGAATCACCCAGTTCAGTGCCGTCTCGCCTTCAGAACTACCGAACTTGAAAAGCACGCGATACGCGGCGCGAAGTTCAAAATAGTGCCTGTTCTGCGCCAAAAAGATTAGTGAAATTCTTTATTCGGCTGATATGTTTTTTGAGTGACAAAACAAATTGCGAGAAAGAAAGGTCAAATAAGTTAGTGTGTGTGTGAAAAAATTTTTTTATGTGGTGCGTCAATTGATGCGGTAAAACCCAAGTTCGATAATTTTATCTGGAACTCTCTTTTAAATGGTTTCCAGTTAATATGAAGATTGAAACGAAGTGACGATTTCGCGGAGGTTGCGGTCCTATTTAATTTGCGATTCGAAGTGTTTATACAGGTCTTTTGACCTATATTGCCTGAAGCAATCTAGTAACCGAGAAACCTTTTTAGATCGGTCATTTAATTACCCAAATTGTGACACTTCATTATTCATCCTTAGTCCTCGAATGAGCCTCTGGAAAACTGATATAAACACCCCGAAGGAATAATTTTCATAAATTAGACTTATTGCTTCCGTTGAAAAACAGTTCTGTTGCCACCAGAATCACTTATTCATGACCGGAAATTGCTCACGATAAAAGACTTTGTCTGACAAATCCAATCTCTGTGATTGTGCTCTTAAAAATCAGTGGAAATATCTTAGAAACTTGTTAACAAAAAAGTGATACTTTTTAAACACTTTAATAATCCTTGTACTTACAACAAAATTTAAACATTACACGTTTTCACACAACATTTTTTTCTATCGTGAAATCGTGAAATTTCAGTAATTATAACATCCCCTTGTTATAAGAAAAATTAAAACCAGTGACATTTTGCTTCAGTTCCAAACCATTTACAAAACATGAAAAATGAATGAATTCATAGAATGAAGTCTGAAGTTGCAACGTCTTTAGAGTGAAATTAAAAACAATTTGACCAAAAGTTGCGGAGCAGCGAAAATCGGAAAGAGGAATAAGGGAAGCGACCAAATCTCGTCGGCGTAATACTTTGACGGCGCCAACAGTCGAGTAGCTTGGCCTGCTTGAAATGCAGCCTGCGCCGTTTCAGAAACAACTCCTTTCTTTGGCTCGAACTTGGTACAATACGCTGCCACTCTCACCCCGAACCTTATTTATCTTTCAGTCCCCGAAATACATCCCGCTCCTGGCACTATTAACACTCCGCAACATATTTAAACTCTGATTGCAGTTTGCATTTTTTGAACTTTATCCATCGCGCGACGTCCTCTTCCTGTTTTGCATCTCAGGCTTGACTTGTCACGGTGAGGGAAATCTTTCACGGTCGTGGCTGAATGGTAATTGAATTCAGAGTTTCGGACGCTCTTTGAACTCGAATTTCAGGCGCAGCTATACACTATTTGTTAATCCACGAGGTCGATTCTCTCTTTTTTTTTGCGGCTCTTTTCATCACGAGCAAAATGGGTCGGACGAACGTTCGGCTGCAGCATCGATCACTCGTTCGTTGATTTCGTTTCTCATATTTCATGATTCCGCATACCGTGAGACTGGGGTTTTTTTTTCTTCTTTCAAAACGGGCGCGTCAGAAGTGGAGCGCCAGCTTTGATGTAGGCTCCGTCAAGAGAAACTGGTAATTCAGGTTGAAAATTATTATTTGGGTCGTTCTACTTGTTACGTAAATATAAGTGCGCCCGGGCAAAAATACAGCTTCTTATGTACGTATATATTTTTTTTTGTCAAAGCAAACGGACGCTCGGTTTAGTTCTAATGCACTCGATGATGTGTACTTGTCAACTTGTTTACATCGAATAAGACCGAAAAATTAAGACCTTTGTTCTGAAAGGTTTACGGCGGCTTTTATAGGAAAAGGACCCTCGGCTGTTATCGCGTGTTTGCTTATTTCATTGACCTTTATATATCAAAAGCAGCTTTTGTTTGCTTTTTGTTTTGTCCCCGGCCATTCGACGTTTGTGACACAAAGAGGAGTTTTTTTTATCATTTCCTTTTTTTTTTTTCGTTAACTCGCACATTAACCTTTTCCCCCGACTTATTTTTAAAGAGTTTGATCCCATTTGTCAGTTCGACCGGTAAATTTAAACTACGGCCTTCCGGGGTAAACACTCGTGATGTCTTTCTCTGTGAAATGTTCGCAGAAATTCGACCGCAGAATTTAAAGCAGTGGAATAATTGCGGCAAATCTTGGAGGACTCGGGAGTTGAAAACATGTGTGCGACGAACTTTGGGTAAATGTATTTTGAGATTCTAGGCTGACGTTAAACAAGACCAAAAAGTAATGACATTCGTGTGTCCCCCGGAGGTCTTGCGAGTGTTTATATAGGCGGATGTTCACACAATCTCGCCTGCCGTTCACGAGGCATGAAAACCGCGCAGCTATTATATTCGTTCTGTCGGCCGCCTGGTTTTCAATTTTCCTTCAACTATTACGCCAGTATTACATCCTGTCAGAACCCTTCAATGTACCCCGGCCGTCGAGCCGTCGCAAGCGTAACGCATTGTCAGCGGTACTTCAACTCTTAAGAAAATGAAGTCACCGAGCAAATAATACGCCATCAGAATTTAAATATTACCGAGAGAGACGGCTCGGTCGCCATCATTGAAATGAAACTTTGTCATACATTTATCATTTCATTGGTGACCGCAAACAAATATCACTGCCCAATTGTTTACCGTTTTTCAAGTACTTTGGTCAACAAACTGATAAATATTCATTATGAATATTTTGCGCCATCCACGAAGTTGACAATGAAAACAGAATATCTGATCGAAATAAAATACGAGACTCCTAGTTGCATTTTAATTATGTTCGCTCTATATATCCATATAATTATAATTATATAAACAGAAAATGCAATCAAGCGTTTAATTTAGCTTAAAAGTGTACTCTTCTTTTTTTTTATTTTCGGTACTTTTTTTTTTTTTTTGCCGTGAAAAATTAAATTACACAGCCTGGAATCACGTAATCCGCGATAAAAAAAAGTTATTAGTCGCTGGTTTCCGCGAGCAACGTGCTGGAAAAAGGTCGAGATGAATATCCGGAATGTGAAATTTTTAATTAATTAGCGCGCAGCTGCTTTTTGGATTCCGCGTTGTACCACGAAAGATAAGAAACAAGTTGATAGGTCAGCTCTTACACGCCACGCGTAAATTGGTTACGTGATTCAATAACCCTTGTTTTTCTCGTTACGTATTATTTTGTCGTTATGACACACGTTTTCATTCTCACGTAATTTTTCTTCTGTTTTTTTTTTTTTTTTTTTTTTTTTGCAGCCTCTTTTTTAACGTAGAACTGAATCAATGTTGCATGATATATTTTTTTATTACAAACATCACTAATTACAGTTTCATTAAAATTGTTAAATAATAATACAATAACATGACGAGAACATTTCCTTTATAATTGTGAAATTCGGTTTACTCTTTTATAGCATTTTCTGTATATTTTCCTGTTATAAACCAAACAGTATACATAAGTGAAATTGTCGTCAGCAGTGCACATTAGGTAAAACTTAATGTTTCGATGATTACAATCGTGGCAAGTGCCACGGCTTCCTCATCGTGGCCGGCTGACACAACGTATTTTGCGTCACTGCAAGTGAACGGTAGTAGGCAACTGCTACGAACGTATCTATTGAGGTTTACCATTTCAGTCAGAGCTTTTGACTCTGTAAACTGTAGAGCATGATCAAATCGAACGAAAGTCCTACCATGCTAATCTATCCGCACTTGCCAACAAATTGTAGGGCTACTTCTCAAAAAACGCAACGCACGTCAAAGCAACTGCGCAACTTTGGCTGGAAAAACATTTGTTCGTTAATACTTTTTTTTAAGTTCATGAAATTAGAGTTTGCATAAGGCCAATACACGCTGAAATATCATTCGAATATCATTCACTCATTATTTGAAAAAGAACATGAATATTTGTTAATTTCAGTGAAGTATTTGTATGAATATTTGATCAAATGTTTAATTTAAAATCTAAAATGCTGAAAGCACTGTGTACCTTCGAAAAATCCACATTCGTCAAAAAGAATTTCATTTAAAGTGACAAATTCACATTGAATTGATATGAATTTTCTGTAAATTTTCTGTAAATTTAACCGGGTATATTTACATCGGCACGGTGTTTAAGTGGATATTATTATAATGAGAAGAGAAACTAAGAGTCATAATTATCAGTGTAGTAATGATAATATTATTTTAATTCTGCAGCGTTATTTGAAATTTAATTTAACAAAATGGGAATAAAATATTGAAAACGTCCATCAATATCATTCTTTTTTATCCATTCTTGTGTACACTAAAATTTTCATTCCAACGATTTGCACAAAAAATAAAACATAATATCAAACAAAATTTTTCGATTACTATATATGAAAACTAAAAATATTTCATCACTGAAAAAATGTTTTCATAAATGGCCATTCGTCATTCAAAGTTCTGTTGAAATTCGAATATGCAATTTTTTCATTAGTGAGCACATGTTTGCCATTAATTTCACAGTTTTTTGCAACAACTTGTAAAGTTTTGCAAACATTGATCAAATTCGGAGAAGTAATTGAATTATATATGTCAATGTTCAATACTGCTGTATAGACATTTGGAAACGCTGATGAACAAGAGTAAAATATTTGATTTGTTCGAACAAAAGTTTACGGGTTGCGGCGAGACGTGAAACACGTCACAAAAAATTCGTTTTACATCCGACAGACCGTCATGCAGACTTTGGATTGTTTCCAGAACGTGAAATCCAACGTAAGCAACAAGTCTAATCGGTTTGCTAAGCGTCAACCAATCGCCAGTTCGTAACTTGCATTTCAATAACGGTGAATATTTGATTGATACACAGCATGTAAAAAAACATCATCACTACTACTCCGCTAATAAAATGATTTTTCATGTTTCGTCCTGTTAAATTTGATCAGAATTCGTTGGGTGATAAAATATAAAAAATTTATTTCATAAATTTGATATTTTTATATAATATTTGAATAAATTTGAAAACACGAAAATTGTATATTTACAAAAAATATTTAAAAAAATTTTACTATCAAAAATAAACAGAGTAGTATAAATGCATACATAACAAATACAAAACAAATACACTCGCTAGATAATTGATAAACAAAAATTGATGAATATTATTCGTCCTAAGTTGTAAATAATTGAAAAGTAATTATTATCAAATAAATTTCAGCATCTGCACATTTATGCATATTCACTCTTGAGCGTTTTCAACACATACACAACACATAACATTTCCAAACATTTCCACACTAAAACAACTTTTGGTAGTTTGTTTATTTTTATAGTATAAACATCACTTGTACTTTGAATTCTATCTAACTTTAATTACAAAATAGTATTATTTCGTGAAAACCCCGAGATATATCACCTGTCTGTATCAAATTTTAATTTTTTTTCCATAACTCGTAGTACTTTTGGATTTATATTTTCAGATAAAATGATAATATAAAATACAAAACACAAATAAATCAACATCAGAAAAGAAAAAAGTAAAATTGTAAAACACACTCAGAAACGTTGTTTTCTGTTTTGCCTTCGGTTGTTTGCTGTGAGTTTAAAAACACCACGTGGTACACAAAAATCAACACACTGGACAGCAGTCTGAGGCATTCAAATGAATCCTCACCGATGTCTTTGAACATTTTTTTTGTCCGCTGTTCGTTCCCATCTTTTTTCCCAGACTTATGACGATAAGAAAAGTTGCCAAACGGCGGCTCGGATATTGTCTGTCGGTATCAAAGCCCCGGCAATCATCACCCGTCTACGCCATTTGTTGGGTCCTCGTTTTGTCGTTTGTTTATCGATCTAGCCGGTGTCGCTGGCGGGGTTGTGAGCACGCATACTTTTACAGCTCGCAAAATACACAACCCGGCAAGTTCGCTACAAAGTGTAATCTGCTTTCTCAGTTAGAGTGGACCTAATCTCATGTTACTTTTCACATCTTGTAGTTGTAGTCTGTTGACCTGGTGCCTTTCTCATTGATATGCTCTCAATCCCATCAGGCTGTTGGCCTGTGGCGTCGACGTAACGCAGCAAGTCCGTAATTCAATTTCAACAGAAGCGTCTCATCCCTCCCTTCAACTTGTTCTGACATATTTAGGCACCGTTGTACACCATCATGAAATTTTCATTAATCAATTCACTTGATTGAACTCAAAAATTGTCCCCGTGTGAAAAAAATTCAACTAACAGTTGAATTTTTTTTTTTTTTTCAAATTGCCTCTCTTTATAACGATTATAGAAAAAAAATTGAACTCGATACAGTGTATTGCCAGCTCTCAATTTTTGTTCGTTTGTTTTGCACTTTTTTGTCTTTTTTTTTTGCGAACCTGCCGCACTTCCGTGTGCGCTAAAACAATTTTTCATTGAATCACGCGGGACTCACGCTCAAACGGACGGCTTTAATTCACAGATTTCTTTGATAGATGAACAACAGCGCGATACCGTTGTTGCACAACTCGTAATACGTCCCTTGCATACGTAGCACCTCTGACCGCCCCCTAACCTGGTCCCTGAGTCACCCCATTCGTCCCTGTCACCCATTTTTCGTTCGTTGCAAGAGTTGAGCCAGTTTTTACATGGTGAAAATTCGCGCACGCCTCTTTTAACGAGATGGGAACGGAACAAATAAAAAAATAAAATTGAAAAAATACGAATTAAGGTGTCTATATCGATCACATCATTTTTCCAATTATTAACGTGAAAATGGCGGTACGTCGATCGCAGTTGTACTTGTCAGAGGTAAATTTTGAAAGATTGCCATTGCACGGTTGGAATTAGTTTGCATCACGTAACAATCGACCGTTAATGAAAAAACATTTTCGCCGATTTATATTTGATGATTTGTTCCGTCAGCTGGAACAATGGAATTATGAGAGTTTTATCAAAAAGCAAACAAAAAAAGATGGAAAGTTAGTCCGCCCGAAATGCCAATCACTTTGAACCGTGACGCCCGTTCTGTTCTTAATCCTTCGAATGTTGTTTGTGAAATTCGACCTGGCACTGATGCGCGGAACAATTCTCATTTAATGATAACGTAAAAAGCTTTTGGAAAATTATTATCATCCTGACTCTGTTTGCAACATCATATAAATCCCTGTATTAAAATTTGTTCTGTTATAAAAATCGTTGAAAAATCGAAAATGTTGAATTATGAAACAGTTCGATGAAAATGACGTGAAATATCTGACAAAGACACTTTTTTTTTCATGTTATAAAACTTGACTTGGAAAAATTGTCTGAAACGAATACTTTTTGAAACGTAAAAATTGGATGCGCAGACGTGACAGAAGATTTTCAAATTTGGATGGTAATTCTGATGGGATTGGACTAGCTTTTTCTCTCATTCGGTGACATTCAAATTAGAATATGGACGATAACAAGAATCATCACCATACTAATAGTGAGGTTTTCCAACGTGCATTGTCGTACCCGACGGTGTTACCAATCTTCAGTAAACCGCCGACGCCCATTGAATAGGTTCGTCTACGCCGCATTCTCCAGCGCACTCGACAAACATTTCCTCAGTCATCGATTTTGCGCCATCGTGAAGGACCGTATCACTTTTCAAAGGCTACGTCCTCGTATCAGATATTGAGGCAACGAATCGACACTCCTCACAATCCCGATCAACATGATTTTACGCTTAATGTATATTTCATTTTATAATACCATCCCAGTTGATGAAAATCTTTTGTATCCGTTAATAATGGAGATACATCATTAATCGATTGTGTTGCAGAATTTTCGTTGAGTTCAGTGTCAATCATTTCGTATGATTTAATGATGGTTGTACAGTTGGTTGACCGGAAGAAGGATTTACGCACTGATCTGGGCGTACGCTCCGAGCCGTTTGAAATCGATCGCAACAAATTTGATAACGGAAAGTCTGCAATCACACATGTAAAATGTGATTTGCAATTTTGACGGCTTTTTATTTTCTTCCGACTGGATCAGGATAAATTCGAAAATCTGAAATAAAATATTATGCTAAATATTAGTTCAAGTTTCAAATAAGGTAAGAAACTTCAATATTGACTAAGACGATCAGAGCAAGTCTCTTTAGATAACTTTTTCCTTACAATTGTGGGGTTCAAAGTAAACTCATTCTCCAATACAAACATGATCATCGAAATGACAATTGGGTTTTTATTTCCATCCCAATAGCGATGCAAACATGTGTCTAGAAAAAAAAGATGAGTTTTTTTTTTAATTTAAAACAGTCATATTTGTGGAATCATTTTTACCGGTGTTTTATTTCAAATTCACACAATTTCACGGTCCATAGGCTTTTTAAAATGTTTTCAAATATTTACACAAATTTTAAACCGCCTGTGGTGGTAAAATTTCATAAATTTGATGAAAAAAATGTTGTTTCAATGCTCTCTTGGACTCCTTATGAACCGTTGAAATCGCCCAACGGATTCAAGTTGCTTAAAATTCTGGCGCTTTTTTGGTTTAATTACCAGATGCAAACGAGCAGGGGAAAAGGCACTCGATAATTTTTTTTATTTCGTAATTAGAGGCAATTTTGCATCAAGATCAATGTTGAAATTCAATTTCAAAGTCGAGCTATATATGAATTGCGTTTCTCGTTGTTGAAGACCTGAGGAAATTAGAGTAGTGTGTTATAGGCAAGGGCTGGAGTGTGGTGCACTCTCCAGCGCACCCTTCCAGGTTTCAACTTTGGCGTCCAATTCTGCCACTCGAAAACGCTTCCCTACTCATATTCTCACTACTCATTGCGGCCTCAATGAAACTAAGTCTCCCGCGTTTGTTTCAATCAAGCGCCTCGTACACAACTCAGACGTGCTTACCAATTTATCCGCGGATCTTGTTTCAGCGTGACAACTCCACGTCGATACAAATTGACACAAAGAGTTTTATTACCAATTTTGATGAAACTTCCTACAGTGACACATACCTACCCTTTCCACCTATATTAACGTTTCCATTTCAAATTACAAAATTCTTAATTTCATTCCCACGAGTTATGCACGAATGAATCTTCGAAATAAAAGTTCTACCGAATGACGAATTGCATGAAATTCGTTCGAAAATTTTGAGTCAAAAAATTTCATTACGCACACAAAGCAAATTTGATAAAAGCGTTTCAAAATAGTAAAACGCTTCTGTACACTGGGGAACTTGTGAAATCGAAGTTGCAAACTTATCGAAATGTGTGCGCGGAGCAAAAATTCTTGTTTTTTAGAAAAAAATTTTTTCCTCCTTCAAGGAGCCGGGGGTGCGATTTAATTAAGCCGCAGGTGGAAATTTGCGGTTCTCTTTTCGTGACGTCAAAATGTTTGTCGCAAAGCTACTCAAAATTGTAAGAAACGGACAAAAAGTACCTGTCCTCGTTCGTGCAGTCGTATAAAATTTTAATGACTGCGTATTCATTTCCGCGTCGTTTCTTTTATCTCGAGGGTTTAACGCTGCAGACGGGTACCGTTTTCACGACGAATGAATTAGCAACAGGCAAGAATACCGCGATCATTTTGCGAGAACGACGCAAAGCTGATTGCATTTTTAACCCCACTGTCGTTGTTTAGAGCCAATTACTCATGGAGCTTGTGTTTTTGCAAAACATTATCACACCGTCATCAACGAGATTACATCCTTGACTCCCCCGACAATAACTGCCGTTGATGCGTATAGCATTATATCTTAATTAATCCGCGTAATCGCCGCCCCGCACTCTCTTTATAATCTGTGCCATGCCACGGAGATAAAAAAAACGTTTCTTTCGCCTGTTGAGCGTATTCATTAGCTTGTTATTGTTTGCAACGGTAAAAAGCTGATTTCGCCTTTTTGCAAGAGCGAATACCCGTCGAGGCAACGAAAATCACATTGCACTTGTAAAGCAGCGCGGCTAATTCGACTGCATGTTTCGCGAGAGCGATCAATTGTCATTGCTCGGCATAGTAATTCGTACTGATTAATTAGATGAATTTGATGCCCAACAAACAAACGGAATATTAGTTACTGGCAGACTATAAATAGCTGCTGATGTCATACGCGTGAATCTGGTACATAAATACACGTTTGTCGCCAATTCAATGGTTAATTATTACGCTCGACTGGCTATTTATGTCATGAATTTCAATATTCATCTAACCATGGACGAATGTCAAAAAGCAAAGTTAACGCCACATGTATATAACTTCGTTCTCGGTACTATTGTTTCCACAGCTCTGTTGTTATGTTTGCAATCCAATAAGATTATGGATATATCTTTCTTTTTTGTTTTTGATCATTTATGAAACAACGGGATGTGTACGTGCAAAAATGAGAGAATATTCGCTGAAAAATGTAAAACAAATTTTTCATACGTTGAATAAGTCTAATACCTTTTCAAAAGAGAGAACAAAACATATTAAAATTAAATAATATATTTCAAACCGTACAATAAAGAATGTTCCTTACAGTCAAGATATTTAAATTAAAAAATTACTGAACTCAAGTAATTAAATTTAAATTAATTGAAGAGTTTTTAATTAAAATTTTTCTGCAAATGACTTCTATACGAAATCTTGATTTGAGAAATTACTTATCTGCAGTGCATTTTTCGGATAGTAAGAAAAGGGTACCCAAAAAACTTTGTTTCAAATGTAAGATTTTCATCTTTTTGAGAAAGAAATCAATATTCAATGTTTGTTGAAAATTTTTGAAATTATGAAAATCGTGCTTGACAGGTTGCATATTGAGTGAAACGATGAGTCTGAGCGAGTACGGCCAATTTATTTCTATGAACTTTGGTTTTACAGCTGAATTATGCAAATTACGCGGAACCTTGGTTAGTTTCACTCGGAAAATCTTGTGATGTATTATGCGCGCCGAGACCTCGTCTGACGATATGAATAGTTCGGGAGGAGGCTAATATAGTGTTCAAGTTAACGACTGTCTGAAAGTGTCAGGAAAATGAGTGGGCAAATATTAAAGAAAGTGATTCATCGAGGCTAAACGGCTCTCGTCTGCGTTTATTTCATTGGGGTTTTAATCTCCATTTTATAGTTCTGTCGATCTTGTATTTTTCAATCAATTAGAATAGCTTGGAATAGCACACTTCTCACCGAATAGATTTGATGAAAAATTTAAACATGATGGGCAACTCGTTCAAACAGTATCATATCCAGTTATAGTATAGAATAAACATCATCAAGTGGGGTAGTTCGTGCATAATTTACGCAAAGAGTAAACTGGACAGTGAACAGTAAGAAAATTTTCTGCAATGATCGACTTTTGTTAGAACGCAATATAGTTTTATAAAGTTTAATTTACAAGATCAAATATGTATTTGGTTTAGGGGCTATTTCCAGCTGCCCACATTAATGATGTATATACACCATTTACTTACCTCAGCAGATTCAAATCAGTAAGATTAATTGCCAATTAAATATCTGTAACCATTCTTAATTGGAATAGTTAAGCTCTACAGTGGAGTCTTAACTGATTGGTAAAACACTATGAAATATATAATTCATTAATTCACGATTCAATTATACGAATTCATATGAATTCCTTTTTACATGTCGATCTGCTAATTTTTATTCTAGTTTTTTTTTTTTTTTAATTTTTCATTTTACGATATTCGTGAATAACAAAAAAGAAATAAAATTGAAGGAAACCGATCCATTCACTTTACCAATGCTTTTTCACAAAGAGGAAAATAAGTGGAAATAAATTATTTACTGCACAATTCTGAACACGTCAAATAAAAGTGAATGAAAATTTGAGTAGACTGTTAGTCTCATTTTTATATCGCTTACGTCCCATACTCTCCCCACTGCTTACAAAGTGAAACAAAAGAGTTGCCTGCATGTTTTGCACCGTTATCGCTTCGTGTATCTCCTTAATCAAAAAATCGATAAAAGTTCTCAGAATTGAACAGATGTTTGCCAATTCATTCATCACCATTTGAATATTTGGCACTTTCAAAACATGAAAATATCTCACAATTTTCAACTTGAGTAAATTTTCCAGACAAATTCATATACGGTTCCATCTGGGGACAACATTAATTTGATGTTAAAATAATTTTCTGGGCCTGAAATCAGTATTTCTTGTAAAATAACCGGATATTAAAACATTTTGGAGAATAAAAAAGGAGTGAACGTTTAATGGGCCATGAAACATTTTGTGCCACTGATGGAGCCATATCAGAATGCCTGGTTATTCCATGATCGTTCACTTCTGCTCTCAATTTCGTAAGAATACACTAAAAGCAAAACAGCTAAACCTCGAGCGCATTGTAAAGTTTAATTTGCAGCGTACACTGTAAATACTAGAGAGCTTCTGTATCAGAACAGGAGTTCTTGCTAATATCCAGCCATTTGAAGACAGACAACAGGCTTGTAAAAAAAACTAATTGCTTGCTAATTGCTGCCTGGTATTAAAGAGTGGAAAGTTCGTTACTGCGTGAACAAAAGTGCGCCCACCGAGGGTTTATTAAAACCTCCGAGAGAGCACCAGCCCGACTCGTGGAAATCGCAAGACGACGGCTGCGTAGGCGGCTAAACGACAAGTTCATCGGCATCGTCAGTGATGACTGGTGTGAGGTGGCGTTCGGGCCGTGGTGTTAAACTCTCGTCGGATAAATGTGCGCGATGTACTATTACGCCAGCAAGCTGACTGCGGCGGCCTTAAGCAGTGCTTCCGGGGGCGGTCGCGGCCCCGCTGCTTCCGGAAGCGGGGTTTGTCGTTGCCACGAGGCATCGCAATCGCCCCAGCAGCCGGCGCAACAACCACCACGACAACAGCAGCCCTCGGCCACGTCGCGTCCCTCACGCTCCAGCACGCCCACTTCCGGGGCCGCGACGTCCGAACACATATTTGTTACTTGTGTTGAAACCCCCCGACCCAGTCACTATCATCGACACCGCATCAAGAAGGTCAGTCAACGTTAATCACGCGGTTCAAATTAATATGAATACCATCATCGCCGACAAATTTGAGACCGGTGAAATTAAAATTTCTTTGTATTTTTTGGCATGGATATGTCTTTACGCTGGGGGTCATTCCAAAAAAAATGACGCATGTAACGCTACGCGTGTAACGTTACCCGTTACGTGTTACATTACGTGCACGATTTTCTTACACGTTACGCGTTACGTAACGTCCCTCAAGGAAAAATGACATATATTTAACCGTATATTTTCACTCAAAATGTATAAAAATATATTTTCAATTATATTCTTGAATATAAAATAAATATATATTCCACAGAATTTTCGTTATCAATTTTAAAAATATATATTACATATATAACTTTTTGCCGGTCTCGGTAGTATAATGGTTAAGTACGCCCATCCAAAAACTTTTTGCCGGAAATATATTTGCTATATTTCGACATATATTTTCGTGTATATGTTGATATATATTATTTTCAATGAGGGGTAACAGTAGGTTATTCATTATCCTGGAAGTCATTCTATCAAAACTCGCGTATGTAACGTTACGCGTTACGTGTTACGTTACATGCGCTTTTTTTTACCCGTCACGCGTTACGTAACGTAACAGTAAGTTACTTATCACCCTTAGACATCTCCAGGTCTGTTTGCACTTCCCCGAAAGGAACAAACACCTTCGTTTGTTTGTTTGTTTTGTTTTTTTTTTTTTTTGCAAACAGAGATCAATTTTCTTGACGGATAATATTTATTCTTGGCCATTATTCAAAAAGAAATTGGTGTTAGTTGACAAATATTTTCCTTTTACTCCAATCGATTATTTTTCAGAGTGTATTGAAAATATTGAAAAACATCGACTATTTGTGAAAAAAAAAACATAATTTTACTGTTAATGACAATAATTTTGATTTAAACTTTATTATTCGTGATCAATCAATTTTTTTCAGTTATGTTACAGTGTTTGAAGTGAATGGTGAATATTCATTACATTGTTATGTGAGAAAGGTTCTGCAAAGCAAGTTATACTTATAAAATGACCGAAATAATCAAGTTATAACAAAATAATAATAAATTTTACTTGATTGAGCCCTGTAATGGATAATTTAACATGATGTAAAAACATTCACTTAGCTGTTAATGCATCGAAAGGGTTCGCTAAAATTCACTTTGTATATAGTCGGGAGCTAAATTTATTTGATATTGTCTGATATAATTTTGGATCTTAAAATGATCAAATTCCTGCTGAATTTTCGTATATAAAAGAGAAAAGAAAAACCAGGTCATTCCATGTGAATGATAATTCATAAAAATATTTTTTTCCAATTTTTTCGCAAATGATGCTTTTTTGTATTCACTAAAAATTCACTAAAAACATACGAGTTGTGTTTCAATAAATAACAATATTTAAAAACTCTTGTCCTGACAGCTAATTAAAAATCGACATAAACATTGGCTCTAAACTTCGACGATATCCGTTAGGCAGCTCCATCTTCTAATGAAAACGACATTTTACTTGTTGCATCGCTGTTTCTGATTTGTATATTGTACAATGAGTGAACATCGTTGCACGGATGATAGTGGATATGAATTTATTAAAAAAAATAGTTCTCTCTCCGTATTCATCTGATTCACTTTTCATGTTATTTATCGGAATTCATTCAATTTATTTCATTTTATTGCATTTTCCCTTTTTTAATTAAAAACAATTTTTTCTATTTGAAAAAAAAAACTTCTATATCAATAATATTTTCCATCATTTTCCAAGTACACGCCATTATTCATATTTTACTCTTAATTAAAAAATTTTACGTTTCATTTTACGTTTTCTATTAATAAAATTTATTATTAAAAATTTCTTATTGACTCTTCATTATTATTATTCTTGTTTGTGTGCGTTACGTGATAAAGAACGGTCAAATGACAATGTAATAGTAGCTCCATCCGTCAGATGGCGCTAGTGTCTTTTTAGTCTAGCAAACTTTTTAGTATTTCATTTTACAACTTAAATTGTATGAACAAATAAAATGTACAATTGTTTGTTTAATTTTATGATCAATTAATAATGATAATAGAAATGATAAAACAATAACAACAACAAAAGAAAAACATTATGATTATTTATTGTCGAATGATGAATGGACTTTTATGCAAGAGCTTAACATTTCTAGTGACATGTTTAATCTGCAGTCATTTTTTGCATAAGCAGCGGAAATATCTATATGGCTTCTCTCTGACTGAAACACGTTAGAAAACACGGATAAAGGATCCAGCTGTCACGTCAGAAATTGGAGTCAGAATTTAGCGAAGAACAGCTAAAAGCTCATATCCGCGATAAAAGATTGCTCGCATACTTCTGACTGATCTACAAAACGAAGACCGCTCGACGGATGACAAATTCAACATCTCAACGGCTAAAAAAAAGGAAAATTTCCAAACTGCTGGCGACCAAAAATCGAGTCGCAGAGTAGAAGAGGGGGGGGGGAGGATGATTGCCCGCATGGGAGATTCATAGAAAATTACTTTTATACACGGCCCTAGTAAAAAGGATCATATATTGTCCATACATAAAACATATATTAACAATATATTATTTCAGAAATCATATATTGACCATATATTGATAGTATTTTAAAATTGCTTTTATGTTGGCAAAACGTAGTCCATATATGAAAAATATGCGAAATATATGGTCAATATATTGTCCATATCGACGCTCCTTACGAAAAAACATTCCATTTCAAAATTTTCAATGTTATTTTAAATAGGAAATTTGAATGGAATGTTTTTCGTTAAGGAGCGTCGATATACTGTCAATATATTGTCAATATATGAACAATATATGATTTACTGAAAATAATATATTGTCAATCTATTGATAGTATATGGACAGTATATTATCTTTTTTACTAGGGGGTTGTTGATGCACAGAGTCATTTTCTCATATCCGAATTGGTGAATCGGCAAGCTGGGCAAAAATCAATATGGTCCGAAAATTGCAAAAAGATGTCGTGATTATAGAAAAAGCCTCTCGCGCATTCTTCTGGCACGCATCGATTGCTCGGGCGGTGCATGGTAAATAAATCTGGTTCGAGCGAGCTTAACGAGATTCTTTGTGATTCGGCGGTAACAAATCAGCTGACGCAAAATCGCAACTGCGTCTCTCGTCAATGAAAATGCACATTTTCAATTTCGTACTTGCATTAAAGGAGATGGGAGGGTTTAATTAGCGCCGCATTTTCTTATGCTTTTATAAATGATGGCAAGTTTTTTTTCCTTTCTTTTTATGATGGGAGAGATGTTGTAATTAGCGTTTGCCATCGGAGATAAGAGATCCGATGGCCTGAGATGGTGACGATGAAGTGAAGTTTGTCAGGTGTGCAAAGCCCGTTACAAACCGCCGCGAAAGGGCTTTAAATCAAGACAAGCATTTCGCAGCGAGTATCTGGGAATCGCGGTCGAAAATCAATAGAGCCGATAAATGAGAGCGTATTGACACAAGATATTAGTGCAATAAATCGCGTTCTTATTGAGCGATCCGATGGGCTGCCGATCAGCGGGCGCTCGCAGCCCGAACGCGAGACGCTTCGCGATGAGCTTGTTTGTTAATACAGCTGCGAATCGCTCAAAGTTTTATCAAACAAACAATTTTGGTAATTAATTTATGGGAAAGTAATTTATTTTAAGTATAAAAAAATTGTATACACTGAGAAACAGATATTGCAATGAGTACAATCCTAGTGAAAATGATCATATATTGTCCATACATAAAACATATATTCACAATATATTATTTCCGAAATTATATATAGACAATAGATTGACCATGCAGACAATGTATTAATTGTTTCTAAAAATTGCTATTGGCAATTTTTATGAACAATATTTATTGGCAATATATGATTTTTTGAAAATAATATATTGTTAATATATTAATTACTATAGGGTTATTATGAAAATATCTTGCATATCTTCATATATATCATTTTTTCCAATTTTATCCTAGTATAAATCCCTAATAAAAAGGATATATAATAATATATAAAACATATATTGATTATCTTTAAAAATTGATAATATATTGCTAATATATAGTTCATATATAATAAATATTTAAACTTAAACTATTTAAACTATGTATATTGATAATGTATGGCCAATATATGATCTTTTTTACGAGGAAGATATATTGTGCTCCTTACGATATGTAATATAAAAAAAAAGTTACGATATAATAAATTCTACTGAGAACAATCTAGATAATACATTTTTATAGAATGTATGTTGTAATCATGCATTAATACGTGTTCAGTGGTTTTCAAGAGATTGATTTGCGATTACAAAAATTGAATAAACAGAAACGAAATCTTTTTTTTTTTGTCAATATATTCATTTTTTTTGTTAATTATTTTCAAAAATTAAAAACTTGAAATGTGCAGATGGTCGATACGAACAATCTACTATCATCGATGTGATTGAACATGACACTTTTGTTGTAATCAATATCTATCACAGGAATGACAATTTTTTATGTTTTTGGAAATATCTGATATGTAGCTAAATAACTGTTATGCATTAAAATTTTGAACAAATTAACAATACATATCTATACTTATTATAGTGTAGATAGATAGATTATATTACTATACTAATACTTATGATACAAATAGTAAAAATTACTTGTTGTGCTGTTCTCATTACAATATAAAAAAATTACGATCCAATTTGTACGATATCCTTTTCTCAACGTATGAAATTAATTATTCAAGGATATGAAAGGTGTACCTTGCACCTGTTATCGACATTTTTATTTATTAATTCGTTTTACAAAAATTAATTTATTTTATATTTCATTTTTGTCTGATGAAAACTTATTAATTAAATGTTATAGAAATTCGAAAATTCGTATCATTTCATAGGAATAAATATTTTGAATACATAATTTTTAAAAGTTTTTAGTATTTCTAAATTGTAGATCAATTAGGGTAAGTCTGACACGTGGGGTGAAAAGACACTCAGAATCTTATATTAAACTTCAAATTTGAAAAAAAAAAAATATTTCACTCACAAATTTATTAACCGATAATATTTCAAAATATTAATAACAATCATATAAATATCAATACTTGAAAAAGTTACTCGAAGTGTCACTCTTACCCCGATTGATCCTATTACCAGAAAAGAAAAAATTCAACTCTTTGTCACCCAGGACAAAAAAGACTATTTTTTGATATTTTTAACCGGTTTGTAAATAATGTAATAAAAGAAGGATGAAATCATAAGTTTTCAGCGCTTCTTTGTGCTGAATTATGTAATCGTTTCCAAAAAGAGTAAAAAGTTTATTTAGAAACAACTAAAGAATATCTACAAAACGTATCTCAGACAGGAAAGTTTTTTCCAGTTAACTTTGATTTTATTGAACGTCCAGTCCATCAAACTGGAAATGCAATTGTGTCAACTAAATGCACATTAGAAAAAAAAAAACGAAAAAAAACAAAAAAAACATTTTTCCAACTCAAAAATGTGTACAAATGTTTCCGAAAAAATTCCTACCAGATGCGCGTTACATATTAAGACCAATACAAATAATCAATTTCCCTCAAAGTCGCATTGTGCTTTGCATAAACTGTATAAGTCCTGTGTGGGTAGATGCAGTAACATATAACCGAAAGAAGTCGATTCTTCATTCGACGGGGTGTTCGCATTCCGTTCGATCCTTTCCAATCTTTCGTTTATGTATGCATTGCAAGTTTCGCACCGTATACCTACGTTATTCCAACTATGATCAAACTTTCCGCATCGCCAATTCTTACGATAACACAAAATTTTCACCCTTCTCTTTTCATTCAACTTTCTGTTCTTTTTTTTCCTCTCTTTACTTTTCTGTTAATCCGCGAAAACTCCAACCTTTGTTCAACCAAACTAAATAAGTTATTTTCAAAATTAAATTACCCTTTACATTTTAATTACGCCATTGGAATATTCTTTATTGTTAATCCACACGTGAACATTTTCATTCATTAGCTCCGAGACATTACATGTAAAAGCATCAGATTTCATTACGACAAAATAATGTTTGCATTCAAAGTGGCAGTCAATTTAACAAAACTAGGGCGATTGCACGCTCTTATCAATCTAGCAATGACTTTTTCAATTTGACTTTTGAGTTTTGGACTACAGGTAGAAAAAAACAACAACAAACGAATTGTACAACCGGTTTTTCACAAATATTCCACTTTTTGCTACTTTCGTTGTAATTTTGTTGTATCTCTGATCTCTCGTATCTTCTTTTAATTATGTACTATGAGAATAAATAAAGGTTATACTCATTTTACTCCCAACTTTTTTAATGCAATTTTTGGATGCTTTAATTCTAAATTCTCTTCGTTTGTTTGAATTTTGTAAGTAAATATAGTATTTGCTGTTTTCAGTTTTGTAAATATTTGTTTAATAAAAAACTAATCAAGTAATTCGATCAGTTTCATAGGTTCATGTTTACATTTTTCCGGACATAAACCTCATTTTTTATACACTGATAGAAATCTGGCGCAATTATTGTAGGAAAATTAACTATCGAAAAACGCAAGCGCCCACTTGCAATTTTGGTAAAAACTCCGCCCATTTGTTAT
>JAAMPD010000908.1:0-33683 GCA_025266255.1 Trissolcus basalis
GAAAAAAGCATATATTTGAGAATTTTTTAATGAATAAAAATTTAAATATTAATATTTTGCCGCCAAAATTTGGTGGCGGGAAATTAGAATTTTACATAAATTTAAAATTGATATTATTTGAATATTTATATTGTTCCCGTCAAAATAGAATGGCGGGGAATTGGAATGTGATTGTTATTATTTTCTTTTGAATAAAATGAATGAAAAAAGTTGATGAAAAGTTGTTTTTTTTATAGACGGCACTTAGTAACCTGGAGGAAATACAGAGTTCGAACACATACCGAAGTCGAGAACGAAGCATGGGTTCGATCGGACCTATGCGGTCACGCCCGATGGAAAAAAGACACGACACGTCGCCCTACAGCGGGGTGCCTTATTTATCACCACCCCCACCGGATACATGGCGGAGGACCAATTCGGATTCAGCCTTACATCAGAGTGCCAATGAGGCCTGTCAGTCTGCCTCGTCAATCTCGCATCGACGAGGTAGCGATGCATGTCAGTTGCCGGTTTTTTATATCTACTTATTATCATCCCACTAATTGTATTCATCATCCAATTTTTTACTATTATAATTAAAATTTAAAAAATGTGAACTTTACCGCCAATTGATTTTGGCGCCAAAATTTCATCGGTACCAAATATTTAGATTTAAATTTACCGCCAATTCATTTTGGTGCGAAAATGCATAAATTTAAAATACTCAAATTTAAATTTACCGCCAGTTATTTTTGGCGGGACAATTGATATGTTTGAAATGTGTAAATGTGAATTTATCGCCATTTGGTTTTTGGCGGGAAGTGAAAAATATTTAAATGAGATGCATAAAAGTATAAAAAAATATGAATTAAAATTTTTGTTTGTTAATTGAGGAAAATGATCAATTGATTCTAGATTCGATTGAATATTTTTCAATCAGCAATCAAACAATGAAACGCAATGTCGTGTTGTATAACGAACAGAACTTGTTCCTTGCAAAATTAACATTCATGCCGATTCTCTTTGTAGTTCAAAAATTGTTACTTGTAAAGATAAAACGATGATGAATACTTCATTTGTGCCTCACAATCGCACAGCAAATTCTCATGTTTTTTTTTCCTTATCTTGAAAATATATTTCTTTGTATCTGCGATGTCGATCGTTCTTTTTCTTCTGTTTTTTTGAATACCAATGAAACCGCTAATGCTTACAATTAACATCCTATCAATATTTTAAAAACAAAAGCTTTTCTCTATTTAAGATATCTTTTTTGATATTCCAAATTTTCGGTGTCTTTTCAACAGTATTTTGGATCTTGAATATTTATATCTATTTATATCCTCATTTTAATTATTAATCCCAGACAAAATTCTAAAAACAAAATGATACATGCAAAAGAAAATTGAAATTTCATCTTGAAAAATGTATTGTTTGGACATTTTGATAACATTCTGGGATCAATAATAATTGTTTTTGTAATGAATTGATTATTAGCTAAAATTTTTATAAATTTACAATTTTTTTCCTTATATCTCATCTGAGCATTTTGTCATTGAAAAATTGGCGACTTAAAAAGGAATTTACAACTAAAACGACTGCATTTCTATTTCAGATCAACACGCCTCGAGTAGCACATCGAATGAGAATAGAGACTCGCATCATGGTTTCATCGAAAGACCCAGATCGTCTTGTGAAATGCCTAGGGTTCCAGGAATAAAGTGCGTTTATTTCAGTGTAACAATCAAAAGTCCAAACTTAACAATTTCAATAGAATCTCCTTCATTCCAAAAGTTACATTAGATTTTTATTCGAAATGTCATACAAAAGTATGTTTTTTTTAGAAAATCATTCAATGAATTTCTGAAAAGTCAGTTTTACTCTTCACATCACCTTTTTTAGTAATTTTTTTTCTTATAAATTATTTATTTTACTTTAAAAAGTACAAAGTATGTTTTTCCTCAAAATATAAACGGAAAATGTATATAAATTATATATAAATTGATTTTTTGGAAAATTTAATACTTTTTTGTTGAAATTGTTGTTTATTTCAATTTTTAACTTCATCAAGTTGGGTAAAATAAAAGAAGAATGATAAAAAAAAAGTCACAAATCTGAGTACTTAAAGAGCGCTTTTTTTGCAGCATTTACCCGAGTTCGCAACCACCGGGACAGCAAATTCCTATAGGCAACAATACGGGATCATTACCCGATTTAAGCAACGTTCATTTTCCTTCACCTCTTAACACGCCTCTGGACCAAGAGGATCACTCGAGCGGCTCGCAATACAGTAATGTAAGTGGCGCATTCAGCCTCCCCCCTCCCCTTCCCCACCCACCACCCACCTCTCTTTCTATCTCTCGATCTCTCTCATCATTTTCTATCTTCTTCTATCCAATGCTCGTCATGTTTTTTCAAAGCTGATTTTTCAAATTCCAAACTTTTTAAATACCTTTTTCAATACTTACCGTTTTTTCAATACAACTTTTTTGTTTATTCATCATAAATTATCACTCTTTCTATTTCAAATCGAAAAAAAAAAAACATTTTTTCAACTTCCGAAAATCTTTGAGACATTTTTTTCTGAGATTTTTTCTATCTTTTTTTGTTTGAATCAACCTTTGTGGCTTTTGAAGTTTACAAGAAACTCCAAAAGTTTTGCTTTCGAACAAAAATTTTTTGACAATTTTTCTGCATGATTTTTATACAGATTTCGAACTTCAAGATTGGTTTTTTTATCTACATGCTTCTGGCAAGAAGGAGATACTTTTTTTTCCTCAATCAGATCAGAGCACTTGGGCTGAATTTGGCTTTTTCGAAATTCATCCTCCAGAGAAGGACAGAAACAATTTTTTGGTTTTTGAGATCACTACTCTCATTCTTTTCATTTGAAAATGAAATTTCAGAAAGAAATGGAAAAGTGACGATGATAAAAATGGAAGACAAATGAAATTAAAAGATTAAAAACTAGTTGGATATAAAAAAAAGAAAAATTTTTTTTTAAATAGTACCTTTTGTAATGATGGTACATAGAATGGTGTATTACAGAGTCAAACGAGCAGTCCTACGAACTTCTCGCCATCCAGCTTACCGCAAGCTGGAAGGCTATCCTTTTCACAGGATCAGAGCCCGCCAAGTGCCCAAGTAAATATCCTTGCGATCCTATAAATAATAGAATAGCGACGTAGCTGTAGCCATCCGATACGAAATGCAACAAATAAGACTGAAACAATTTTATTTCACTTTAAAAAACCAAGAAATACGAAAAAAAAAAAAATTAATACAAAATGTGTATATAGTTTATTTCTCTAATTAAAAAATTGAAGAACAAATTAAATTGGTGATTATTTTTTAAATCTGATCATTTGTTTGTGATTATTGGAAAATAGTAGATTGAAAATGTGAACAAATTCGTGTCGGATCGCAGTTTGTTATTTGGCAAGACAAAAAAGGAGTAACAAAAGTAAAATAAACGCAATGTTACCAACTGTAAAACTTTGATTTTGAGATTTTGTGTGTGCTCGCGCAGCGCCACCTACGTTGCTTCATTTTACTTTAGATTATAGGATTGGAAATAGTGTTACCGAGTAGAGCAAAAACGTTGCGATAGTTTTGCATGACAAGTGTCTGTTCCAGTTGGTTCCAAACAATTTTGCAGCCTCTTTTTTTAAATAAAATTCTTTAAATAAAAATGTAATGATGTAATTATTCAAATCAAATGTAAAATGAACAAACCATATACATTATGAATTTAAAATCTTTTGTTGATTTGAAGCTGAATTTTCTGAAAATTTACTTTGAAGTAAAAAAAAAGAAGAGGTTTTGACAAAAAACAAAAGTTAAAAGTCAAGATGAAAGTTCATTTAGCAGAACGAAGCACGAAGTATGAATTTTTGGATCGCGAATGCATTAAGCTTGTGAGCTTCGTTGAAAGTGTGCCTCTCGTTTGATGTTCACGAGAGAATGTATTTAGTTATTGAATGCGTTGCAATAGAAAAAAAAAAAAAAACAAGCCAAGCGGACCCTCAAAAATTAAGAGAAACCCTTTATAAACTGCGCCAAAAACGCCATCTTTAGTTGCTCCACATGAATCATCAACTATCTTTTTTTTCTTTCATTTCATTGTTCTCATCCCTTAATTTTAGATGTACAAAAATATACTTTTGTTAACATTTTTATAAACAAAATAATATATTATATGAATCAAATAAAAATTGCTAGTTCTTGTGATACTATAAAAACGTTTTTGTTAAATTAATAAAAAAGAATGTTAGCAAAAGATTGAAACGTCAGAAAGCGTTGTAAAAAGCCCAAGAGTTGGGTCATGCAGCGCCATCTGTCGCTTCAAAAATCGCACATTCACTGTACGCTTGTTTATGTACAACTTATAATTTCAAATTTTTCGTTTTTTGATTTTACGTTACGCTTTCGTTGTAGCAGTTTTTTGTCTTTGTTATTTTGCAGACCCATTTATCAGTGCCTGTTAACTCTAGGTTCCTTCACACGTGTAAGGTTAGTACCACACATTGTTTTATCATTTTTCCACCGACCTAATTTAATTACCTTTTTTTCTCTCCACCATGAAATTATCTGCTGCATTGTTACTTATCTCTCGACCACACGTGCTTGCAATTTCTGCTAACTTTTTTTGTAATCTAGCCAAAAATGATCATCTTCATCCATGATTAATTGAAATTCCACTTCAAAACGCTTGGTTCTGTACTCGTGGCGCCCTCTGATACTTTTCCTTACTAACAAGTCGTAGCGCCATCTGGCGGTACGATGTTTTTGCAACCGCACCTTTTGAATTTGAACGGAGCCCTCAGCGCCGTCTGGATAGTCCGTTCCGAACCAGTTAGTGGCGCCATCTAAACTTTTCTCTTAGAACTAACTTTGAAAAATGGCGGACACGCAAGAACCAAGGTGTTTTCGTGAAAGATTAGTGTACTGGTGTAGAAAAGTGTTGGAAAACATTTTGGGTAGCGATTGAATCGTCGTGGTTCCTTGATAGCTCGAGAGTTTGCGCATGCGCGTGACACAGTTCGGATGGATAATTTGTTGTTTTGTTTTTGTGAAACTGAAGCAGGGCGTGGCGCTGGAGGGCAGCACAAGTACTTCGCAACAAGACCTACATAATTACACGCAGCAGGCGGCGCCGACGACGCAACCGCCGCCGCAAACGCCGCAAAGCACCGGCCACTACATCTACCAACAGCCACACAGTCCCGTCACATCGCAAAGTCCAGTTAGTATGCCGGATTACTGCACGTCACAGGACAACTGCTATGTATATTTTTCACTTATTTCTTATGATTCTCTTTTTTTTGGTCTAATTTATCTTCTTTTTCGTCTGAGTTTTCTTTTCTAAAATCTTTGTGTAACGGGGAAACCTGATTGGTTCGATTGATTCAAGGTGGCGCGACGGTCGTGGCGCGAAAATTCAAATTTCTAATGATAATCTATTGTTTTTTTTCCATTAATCATTTGAGGGGGGGGGTCTAAATTAAAAAAAATAGGGGAATTCTAATCATGTTTAGCGGGTCGAGACGGCGCGGCGGTCGTGGCGCGAAAATTCAAATTTATAACAAATCGATTATTAATTTTATATCATTTTTTTATTTTTATATTCATATTTATTAATTTATTATTGATATTATTTAAATTTCGAAAACGTGAATAAATCGGGGAATCCCAACTGCCACTAGATAGCACAATAGTTTTGGCGCGAAAATTCAAATATATAATTAATCATCAATTTTTTTTTCACTATTATAATAGTTTTATTATTTAAATTTGGAAAACGTAAACAAATCGGGGAATTCTAATTGTTTTTTTCGATGTCGTGGCAATCGTGGCGCGAAAATTTAAATCCATCTCAAGAGACAATACGTTTGTTGATATTTTTTTCCGTGATTAAATTCGCATGATCGTTTGCATAGCGAGACAAGGCGATTAATAGTTTCCTCTTTTTACAATTAAGAATTACCAAGCTAAGTATAGACGAAAATTACGCTAGCGGAAAAAACTTGAGACTGGAATTCAGATTTGATAATTGATGCATATTATTCTCGATACTACACTCTATCATTATCTTCAGTTTTTGCTTTAAGTTGATTCACTGAAATATCAACAAATTAAACTGATCGATCTTATTAACGAAAAATCGATATATTCAAATGACCAACGATAAAAACAATCCAAACGAAAAATCAAAATTAAAACACAAATTTGATAATCGTCTTGCACTTTGTGAAAAAAAAAATAATAATAAAAATTGTTTCGTTCCGGCCGAAATCGATACCTGACCTATATTTTGACCGCGAGCATTAATTGCATGCAACAAAAAGGATACTCATCTAAACGATTTACACTTTCACGTTGTTTGCCATCCGGACTCGCGATTGGTGAATAATAAAAATCCAAGCAATCAGGCAATCTTGATCGATTAGTCATTCCAATTTCGCTGTCAATGATGTTTATCTCTTTTTTCGAATTGTTTACGTGCTTCAGTTTTAAGTTTCTTTGAAAGACAACAGAAAACCGAGCCTCTTAAAATATAAAAAATTAAAAAAAAAAAAAAAAAAAAAAAAGAAAGAAAGAAAAAAATCGATAAATCGAAGAGATTAGAGTATGATATTATTTTTGTGACAACTTTGATTCGTGTGCACTAACGACAAAATTGCCCGCAGCAACAGCAACCAGGTCCGCAGCTCAGTTCCCTAGGATCGTACAGGACGTCGCAACAAGTCAATAGGCCATCGCCGCAGTCGTCACCTAGTCTCACACTTCAGGTTCAATATTTAAATACGTTCTGTTGAGTTTATTTTTATAAGTTTCATTGTAAAAAAAGAAGTGGAATTTCCGAGCAAATCTGCTGTACTTTTCAAGCTCGATTTTAAAATCAATCGATTTGATTGGTTCAAATTCAAAAATTTTCAAGTCGAGCTATAAAAGTACAACAAATTTGCTCTGAAATTTCACTTTTTTTTTACAGTGTTGAATTCATATTGATCCAATCAATTTTTGTATACTTTGATAAATATATAAGATACAACATTTGGTACTTGATTATACAAATTGATATATCAATAATAATCGATTCGAATCAATATAGCAATATTTCTCAATAAAAATCTATATATTGATACATAGAAACTAGTGATACAAATCGATATGTTGGGATATTGATAAATTGATATATTGATACTAATTGATATATTGGTATTAGTTGATATTAATTGATATGTTGATAAACTGAATCTAATCGATACTAATTGATATACCAATATATCGATATTAGTTGGTATGTTAATATATTGGTACTAGTCGATATGTTGATATATCAATACTAGCCGATGTGTTAATATATCGATACCTAACAATGTGTTGTTATATCGATACTTATCAGTGTGTTTATATATAGACACTTATTGATATGTCAGTTTATTGGTATTATCGATATTTTGATATATTGATACTGGTAAATACGTAGATATATCAATACTAGTCGATATTGATCAATACTATTAAATATCAATTGATATGCCGATATATCTATACTGGTCGTTACTTTCAATGTGTAAATATATCGATGCTAGTCAATTTCTTTATATTTTTCAGTATGTTGATACTATTCGATATATCAGTACTTCTGCATAGAAATTGATATATCGGCACTAATCAATGTGTCGATACTAGTAAATCTATAGTTACTAATTGATTCATCTATACTTCTTGATATATTGATGCTACTTGATATCTTATATTAATTGATATATCGATACTAATCGGTATATTGATACTATTCGTTCACAATTGGTATATATCGTCATTTGTCAATCTTAATTATCAGTCACTATTTATTGAAATTTGAAATAAATGCTATATTGCAAATATTAATTAAAATTTCGTACTTTCAGGGGAGTCCACTGAGTTACAGTAATAATTTATCAGCGCCTGCAAGTCCAATACCACAAATTGGTTCTGGGAACGTTTCCTCGGACGGCCTGGACCAGAGCCTGTTCTTGAACCAAGTTCATGCGGACTTCGAGCAATTTTCAATGGTAAACTCAACTTTTTTCATTTCAATCATTGTTTTCAAGAAGTTCAATCTCGCAAGCGTTTATCACCAGTTAGCAAAAGAAGATGAAGAGAAAGTAGGGTCCTTGAGAAGAAAATAAAAAAAAATCTCATTTCTGCGTAGAAATTTTTTAAGAAACATCTAAAAAACCTTCTAGTAAACTTTAACATTGAACTGTCGTTTTATGAATGCTCAGAATGTAATTTTCCTGTGTTTTTTGTGTTTTGTGCATAACCAGGAAGCGGTGAGTAACCCAAAAATCAAAAAGAATTTGGAATTGTTGAGAAAAATTAACTTTATAGAAAGTCATATAATTATTGATAAATATTTCCAATAAAATGTTCAATTGCCTGGTTAGAAATTGTAAACTTTGAAATTTCCCGCCTTAAGTTCGAAATTCGCGCGCAAAAAGTTAAGCGGCAATTGTTGTGACGATGATTCAAGGTGACGTGTATTTTATTTGTTGCCTGCCTACATTAGGAATGGGTGCAATTAGTACAGCAGATCGCGGACGACAGTTATACTCTGACCGCACAGCTTGAGGTGATGACAAACCTTCCCCTTTCGTATACAATCAAGCTACCTCGACGTTTTTCGTTCTTCCTTTACGTTTCGGTTGATTACCCCTCTTTTTTGCGTCGTTTATTTTGTATCTTGGATTAACGACTAAACTAACGTTTCAAGTGTACTCAAACAATATCGAGAGATTTTATCAAATTTATTTAAACTTATCGAAATGTATCGATTTTTAATAATATATCGATAACACGTTGATTTATCGAAATATCAAGATGAATCGATATATCGCAACATCAAAAACTATAATATCGACTCATCAAATGTCGTTCGTCTCGGAGCTTTGATTATGGTTTCATTAGTAGCGCAAAATTTTTTGCCACATTTCCCAAATTTTTGTCATTATCTTTCGTTCTCTCTCTGTTTCTTTTGCTAAAAGACCAACAGTCAACGGCGCTTATATAATTTTTTTTATTCCAAAGAAAGTTGTAGTTTATTTTTAATTCACTTGGTTGATTATCCAAAATCGAATTTTGATTGATCTTGGTGACAAATTTAATTGACGTTCTCTTTTTTCATTTAGATGGATCCGCCTGTTACGATTGGTCAGTATATGAACTCGCCGGCTGACACGTCCAATTATAGTCAAGTAAGAAAATGTCGTATTTTATTTTCATTCATGAATTTTCCATTAAATTAATACAATACGCATTGAGATATCGGATATGATCAATTTTCTATCGATATATCAAACTATTATTTATTTTAATCGATAAATTCGTCAATTTTTATTGATATATATTGAAATTAATTGATTATGATTGATTCTAATCGATATCAATTCATTGAATTTTTATCGATATATCGAAATTCATCAATTTCAATTGATATATCGAAAGTGATCAATCATAATCGATATTTTGAAAAATTTTATATCGATAAATCGAAATTGATCAATTATAATTGATAAATTGAAACTGATCGATTGTAATTGATATATATCGAAAATGATGAATTTTAATCAATATCTCAAACTTCATTGATTTTTTATCGATATATCGAAATTCGTCAATTTCAATCGATATATCAAAAATGATCGATTACCATCGATATTAAATTCGACTTTAATTTTAATTTATGTTTAAAATTTTCTTACTAAAATCGATTCAATTTAAAATATATCAATTTTTTTATTCAGATAAAGACGAACATTTACTTATAATATATTGTTTTACAGAGCGACCTGATCGTTCCAAGTGACCTTGGCAGTGCTGATCCTTACTATAGTACAAGCACTTTTCAACAAATGTCATATCAGACTGGAACTCCTACGACACAGCAGTTCAATTCTCAGACGCCGAATACCCCCACCATTACTCTCACAGGTAAACTCAAAAATATTTTTTCGCGCCAAAAATTCAAATTCTTTAAATTGAAATGATAAATATTATTAAAGAACTTGAATGTTTGTCACGTCAAATCTCGTTTTCGAGTCGCAAGACAATTTTTCACAATTGCACGCCAAGAAACTGGGAAATTTTTGTAAAAATATTAAAAACAACAAACAAACTTGTCAGATTGCTCCGTGGGGACTGAACTGTCGAATTCGGACTTTACCAAGGACCTGGAGCCTGCCTTCGGTCAGGACCTGTTCTCCACCGAGGTGGACCAGCTCGACCTCGACGACTTTCCAAGGATAGGGGACTCGGACGTGGTCATATCGCATCCCAACAGTGATCCTAACTTTAGGTTAGAGTAACGCGCAAACGAGACTCGCGAAATGACAAACCATCATGACAATTTTCTAATGACTTGATTGCCACGATTGCAAAAGTTATTTCAAAAAAGTTACTTGCGCCTCTCGCCAATCCTCCGTTCACCGCCATGAGTTTTGATATTTTACTTTAAATACCTTGAGGGAGCGAGAAGTTTCTTTTTATTATGGACAATTTTTTGCTATTTTATTGTTTTTTTTTTTTTTGGAAGACGCTAGGTCGAAGGTTATCGACGACGTTATCGAGATAGTCGGTCGGAACAAGAGTGCAATTTAAAAAGAAAAAGATAATTTAATTTGACAATGATCGATGTGTCGAAAGGTTGGGATTCGATATGTCGACAATCGATCGATATCTCGAAGAAAGTCAATTGAGATCGATTGATCGGTGCGAGTCGTTTTTTTTTATATTCGATTAATTTTGCCGGTGATGTGCATTTTCATCTGACGATTTTAGCTGAAATGAAGATAACGATGTGACGGTTAGTACAAAACGCGATTTGTTTCTGTGATGATTTTTTATTGTCAAACAAAATGAAAAAAAGAAAAGAAAAAGGGGGGGAAAAAATAACAAAAGTCGATCCTCATTTCGATGAAGTAGCTTTTTTACCGAAACTCATAATCTTATCGCCGGCCGACGGCTGGCTATGTTTTTTGACAACTTTGTAACTTTTGTACGCATTAGCTTCAAAACTATTCAAAATAGTTTGTTCTCGCATTTGCTTAGCTGCAGTTGAAAAATGTTTAAATTACAAATTAAAACTCTTTTTTTTCTATAAGAAAGAAAATAATTTTTATTAATAAATACAATCAAAGATAAAAAAAAAAACAAAGACAAACATTTTATTAAGATTGAAAAAAAAAAAAAAAAAAAAAATTTAAGATTGAAAAAATTGGTTCAAAATTGATTTTTATCAGAAAAGTTGATTTGCCTATTGGTATTGGCTTGGAAAATGAAGTGGCACTAAAATCATTCGGAACTGAAAAAAGAAACTAACAAAAATAACAAATCCGCGAGAGTGATAAGAGTCATGAAAAATTGCGACTCAGTTGAGCCCCACCTTTTTCTCGTCCTCCCTCCCTACTTGGATTTTTATTTCCCCTCCCCCGCCTCCCCCTCTCTGCCGTGGATTTTTTTTTACTTTATACTACTTTATATAATCTCTGATACATACATGATCTCTCTAAGGAAAAAGCACAAAACAAGAAAGAATAATAACTGATTTAGAAACGCTCGAATCATAAATTGCGAATCGTAGTGCGTTTACTTAAATTAGGATTACATTAGTGCGACGCCGACTATGACTGTGGCCTCCTGCCAAATCCAGACGTGATGCTGGCCGGGGGAAATAAAAGTGCGAGAGAAACAGAACGAAACATGAGAATTGAACAATTTTTAATTTTTGACTTCTTTTCAAGCAAATCTTTTTTAGATTTCTTTGGAAATAAACTTTTTTTTAATTTAGATCATGTTTGTCAGTGTATCAATTTAATATAATATAATTATATTTATAATTTTCATTATATATATTATAAAATAAAAAGAAGAAAGAGTTGAAAATTAAATTGTACAATTTGACTGATTCAAAAGTTTCGTTTTTTTGTTAAGTTTGTTTATTTTTGCAATGTGAGCATGTTAATTTTGATTAATTTGAATGACGGTTGTATGAAATTCGTGAGATAATTGTCAATGATCATCGTAGGATATATGAATGTGTAAATTTAAAACAAAATTAAGGGAATGATAGAATTTGCAAGAGAGAGAGAGAGAGAGAGGAATAAAAAAGAAACGAATGTGTTTTGAAGTGAAGAAGTAAATGTGTGAGAGATTTGATAGATACCTTTCTGAAGGATTCGCACAATGTTACAGAAAAAAAAATCTAATCATGTTTGCTTGTTTGAAACAATTTTATAACAGTTGATATTTTTGGCCTTTTTGAAATCTCGACTCATCGAAATGCACGGAAAGAAGTTTTGTTCAATGAAAAAAAAAAGAAATGTTTCCTTTTTTAATGAGTCCAGATTTGTGAAAGATAACAAAAGTTGCGTCAAATTTTACCGATGAAGAAAAAATCGCATCTAATGCTAAAGTACAAATTCCGTTGAAATGTCAAACAATAAAACTCGTTGAACTGCACAAAATGACAAATTTAACTTACGCAAAAAAAAAAAACAACATGAAAAAAAAGCAAGAGCATCCAATTTTTATTGTGTTATCTCGTTTACGCGTAATCTATATTGGATCGGAAGAGAAAAAAGGAAAAGCGAGTCTCGCATAAGTCGAATCGAAAATTTCGATACAACGATCAGTTGCGTCGTATTGGAGGTTCCTTCACGGCTACACCTACAACTCATTTTGCGAAAAAAAACAAAACAAAACAAAACAAAAACAAAAATGAAAACAAAAATAAAGATTAAATGATAGAAATTACAAATTTTAATAAAACGAAACAAAAATCTCGATGTGTACAATAAAATTATGTACTTCGACGAAGACTGAATTTTCAAATGAATCCAATTATTAAGAATCAATTAAAGGAAGGAAAGAAATAATGAAAAGTGATTTCAGTCAAACATAACGAGATGAGAAAACGGTTGTTGCAAAATTGCGACAGTGGTGACAGATTCGACATCTTTTAATTCTATTACTTGTTTTATTTAGTTCAAAAAATCGATATATCGAAAAAAAATCGAATTAGATCGATCTATCGGAATGGAACGATGTGTAGAAAATTATTGATATTTAGGAAATAGAAATATATCGTTAATTCTGGAAATATTAAGAAAATCGATTTTTGACAAATATCGATATCTCGAAAAAAATCGATTTTCGAGAAATATCGATATTTCTTGATTCTGCGATATCTCGAAAAATATCTCGAATTATCGATATATCGAAAATGATCTATAACAAAAGAAAAATTTTGAAATCTAAAAAAATCGGTAAGTTGAAAAAGAATGAATGAATATCGCAAAATTTCGATATATCGAAAGTGATAGAAAACCTGTGTCCGTCATCACTGATTTCCAAGAACAATAATTTTTTGAGTCGTTTTCTTGTTAAACATTTTACGAATTCTAAAGACCTGTTCTCAAGGAACCGAGGGAATAATATTTTTATGTTTTTTATATTAACGAGATGAAAAATAAAAAAAATGAAAATTCGACTTACGTTTCAGATGTCGTAGAACTTTAAGATATATCAAATTTATTGTAATATTAAGTTTCAAGACAATTTTATTGATTGTTGATGAATGAGAATGATTTTTATAAGTCTATTTTTCAAATTTTTAATCGACGAAGATGTCGTCCTGCAATAACGTTACGTTTTCGCACGGAGTAGGAAGTATCCGAAGAGAAAATAAAGAAAAAAGAAAACAATACGGGAACCAAATTGCGTGAACAAAAACAAAAAATTAAAAAAAAATTGAATATAGAGAGAAGAAATTTATTTACAAGAGTCTGCGAGAAACGAATGTTTCATCAGCGAAGAGAAAAATAACTGAAAAGCTGCGCGTGTTTCCCCCCCGCAATCGTCAATTCCTTTTTGAAAGTAATACGCTGTACTTTGTATATTAATAATTATCAACTGATTGTTAATTCTAGGGTTAATCGATAATCTATTATATGTGAAAGAGAAAAAAAAATACGTTTTACATATTGTACGCAAGTGTAATAGTCACGCAACTCCACGTTTACCTTTGTATCACTACAATACAACTTTTGTCAACATTTGACGTAAACACACAGGTGGCGCTTGCGAGCCCTCAATTTTATAATTTGTCACTTCCTGCACTGCCGACGCGTCAAATTCCAAAATTTTTTACACTGCGAAACTTGTCGACGCTTCGAAACGGCTCTTGTCAATCCAATTCTCGCACTTTTCACCGATTTTTTTTGCCACCCGACTGTTTTACCGGCGGTCGGTAAAACAGACCTAACCTCAATTCTACCAAAAAACGTTCAGAAAGGTTGGTTTTTTCGGTCTGTTCGGTGGAAGGACGACGGAATTTTGGTATATTTTTTCGGTTCTGTTGTACCATCAGTCGGTAATGCAGGAAAGGCTCGCGAGTCAAACGAGATCCCTTAAAACAGTGAAAGGCGAGCGTTCTTTTTTTTTCTCTCTTTTTTACACACAGAATACGCTTAACATGCTTTATGAAATGATTTTTATTCCTTGTTCACTTGTCATGAAGGGTTTGGCGACAGTGGCGCCCCCCTCCCCTGCGAGATATACATTATGTAAATAAAAAACGAACGTAGATTCATATTATAAAACGGGATGCGCGAATGACCGGGGTGTACGAAGTTGAAACAAAAATTATTGTTGCAAAGAAAGAAAAAAAAATAGGAGGGAACAAATGAAATTTGACACTAGGCACGATCGGCGAGATGCGAGTTTATGAATGTTAACAAGAAAAAAAAAACGCTACAAATCTTCTAATGAATTTTACACGATTATACATAATAATTATTATATAAATAAAATGAATTATATAAATAAACAAAAAACAAACAATTTAGCTCGTTAATCGCGAAGTTATTCTATACACGTTGCAAGGTGTAAAGATTTCATATTTGGATATAAAAACGAGTCTTCGCCCGATCCCCCCCTCCCCTCAACCTTGAAGGCAAACATAAGTTGAAACATATTAGGTGGCGCCACCTATGCAGGCGCCGATTACAAGAAGACTCGTTTTTATTGGCTGCTCCTGTAAGGCACTCAAATAAAATTTGATAAATTTTTGTCCTAAATCGTCATATTTCGATCTGGTGTATTTCAAGAAACAAACAACAACAAAAAAAACACAAAAAAAAGAAAAAAGTTACTCTTTGTCTGATTCTCTCCGATATGACGTCATCAAAATATTTCTCTTTGATCGACTATTGTTACTCAACGTCGTTGCACAGATTTGTGATATTGTTTATCGTACCGTTGAATTTTTACGAATAATAATAACGTCGTTAGTAATGTTTAGACAGATTATTTATTTGCATGTAACAGAAAAAAAGAACAAAACATCGTATAGACTTTTTCCGCTTGTCAAATTATAAGATTGTGTAATGTGTTAATCTGGTAACCGAAAAAAAAAGACAAACAACGGGGATCGACAAATTTTTTCGCAAATCGTATTTTTCAATTATTGCTCAAATTTCATCGCTTGCGACCATTTTCTTATGATAGTTTTTCGAATTTTCGCGCCGCCAATTTCAAATTCAGGGAATCCCCCCGCGCGCGGGAAATTCAAACCTTTTTTTTTCTGAAACTAACAAGTTGATGGTTTTCTTGGTTGTGACAATTCTGGTTGTTTGGGCAAATTTTTCTTAACAACAAAAATAAAGTAACAATTGCGAAATTCAAAACTTCCTTTCGTTTTGCCATCTTTGTTTTCGTACGCGATCACTTTCATAGTATAATAAATTTTTACAATACCATTTTTCTTGTTCCAAAAAAAAGAACGAAAGAAAAAAATTAAAAAAAAAAAAAAAAAAAAAATACTACGAGACAACAGAAAATAAAACCAAAACAGTTTTACAATTCGTTCTGATTTTACAATATAAATGTAAACATTGTGTTTGCGGATGTTTAATTGTAAAAACTGACTATATATGTATTGTACGAAGTACAATTAATGAGTAATTGTAAAAATTTGGTGCCAAAACTAACAATTGAGTACACTTGAAAAAATTAAAAAAAAGAGGGTCCTGGATGTAGGGGGCGCTGTTGGAAAGTCAATTCACTTGTAACAAACTTGGGACTAACAAGTGACAGCGCCCTCTGTAATATATAAAAAACAAAAAGTTGAAATTGAGAGCGAGTGAGAGAGAAAGAGAGCGAGAGAAAGAGTGAGAGAATTGTGTAGCAAATTGAGATGGAAAATGATAGTTATCAATGAAAAACAATGGATGGTCGATTGTGATTATCGTTTTTTCTATTTGTAGTACTTAAATTATAATCATTAGTGATATACGGATTTTGTAATATTTGTACATAGCCAATGTTATTTGTGGTAATTTTACTGTATTATAAATAATTAATGAATATGTATTTGCCGATATGTTGTTGTATCATATTAATATGTGAACACCATTTCTCAAACATCGATTTTTTAAATAAAACATGGAAGAATCTCACTTCGTTAATTGCGGACAATTCCAAACAATAAAAATTTCAAAACATCAAAAGTTCTTTTCAAGCACAATTTATTGTCTTGAAATTGCCATTTTAATCGAAGGTTCTAGACGGAAGTTAAAAAAAAAATTAAAAAATTAACTACAAACAGTTATAAATGACTCGAAATCACTGTAAAAAATATTCTTAGTTATTATACAAACGGAAACACGATTTCTTATCTTCCAGTCATGATTTGCGTTTTTTCATTGCTTCATGAGTGTCTGAAATGTAAAATTCAAATTCAAATTATATTCGAATTCCCGCGCGAAAAAATAGTGACTTATAATTGGCTAGTTACTTGGCGCTGCTTTTTTGTCCCTGTCGCGATGTTTCGGTCCTTTTTTCCTGCGCTTTTTTCGGCGCTTTGATTCCCTTTTTTTCTGTACCTTCTCCTTCTTCTTTTCCAGCTTGATGTGTCTTTTTTCAACGCTAGGGATTTTTCCCAGTGTCGATTTTTCATCAACTTTTTCGTCAATGGCCTGGGAATTTTCGTCCGCCATCTTTCCGCCAGCGATACTGCTGCCCTCTAGGCTCTTTTCGAAACTCTGCCTCAACTCAGTTTCCTTTCGCATCTCGTCGCGTAACTCCACCAATTTTCGATCAAAACTTTCCTCTAGTTGTTTTTTCACTAGTTCCAAAGTCGCGTTTAGTTTTTCATCGAAATCATTAGACTGCTCATTGGCGAGAGCGTTTTCGTTGGTGTTTTGAATTTCGGTGTTGAGTTTTTCGGTTGGTGTTCTTTGTGAGTTCGACTTTTTTACACTGGTTTCTGGTGATTTTTTTGCTGTGGTATCTTTTGGGGAATTATGGTCACTGACTGCAGTTGGTAGTGGGGAAATTTCCTGGACGCTCGCATTTTCGTCAACTCCTTCGTCTTCGTAAGTATAATCCGAATCTTTGTTTAGTTCTAAATTGAAAAATCAAGAACATTTATTTTCTTTTTTTTTTTGATTGAAAACAAAAAAAAACATTAAAAAATATTAAAAGTTTTTACCATCTCGTTTACTTCTTTGTAAGCTCTGAGATTCTTCTTCGTCGAGGTCGTCGTAAAGTGTATTTTGTTTATCCAAATTTTTCAAAGATTGATCGAGATTTGCACTAAACAAAAATTATAAAATTGTTATTGATTTTTGATTTTTTTGAACAGAAATATATTCGTCCTACAGTTGTATTGTTTATTATTATTATTATTATGTGATATTATTATTGTCAAAACAAATTTTGACAAAACAAATTGCCAAAACAAAACTGACCTTGAATCGCTGCAGTCGCTTAGGTTGGAGAGATGTAGGAGGAAGTAAAAAAAAGAATCACTTTTCTAAGTTTGACATTGACCTTTGACATTGCACCATAGTAACAAAACATAAAAGTTAGATCAGGACGTACGATGTAAAAAAATTGTCATCAGTCGCCACAATTCGTTGTTTGCATGTCGAAACAGGTTACGATGAAAAGAGTTTTTGTTTACTGTCAACTGTTATTTTGACAGTTTGAACTGGCTCTACGATAGGTTGTGGAATCAAACGATCAAACTGTCTTTAAACTGAAAATTTTATTGAATTTTTCCTGGTACAATTTTGATTGGGTTTATTTTTGTATTTGAATAGTTTTTAACCTATAAAAATGTCCCTATTTCGAAAATGATGTTTTGAGATTTTTCTTTTCTGTTGTTTATGTTTTTATGTCAACAGTCGACGGAGCTTAGATTCATAGGGATATGAACAGCTAGTGACTTTTTATACGAATTTTAATTTTGGGTACGGTAGCGTCATGAACCATCAAGGACCGAAAAAAATTTTTTAGTGGTTTTACATTGTATTCAATACAGTTGACTGTACTGTTGCAAACCACGTTTTGATTAAAAATTATACTATATAAGTCGTAACAAAGTACTCCTTTTATTTACATCTGTAGTTAATGTATTATTTATATATTTTTGAATTTTTTCCCTAAAAATTGATTTCACTATGGTAAATGTGACGGTGCATGAACAAGTGAGTTGAAAATATTCACATTTTATACAGTTTGTGTTTCTTCTAATTCAATTCTACTATTTACAATTTTTTTATTAATAATTAAATAACCGTTTGATTTCACCTTAATGTAAATTCACTAGCCTAGGAATAATCTAGGAAAAAATAGGAAAAAATGGAGGAAATGAAATAAATGAAGAAATAAAAGATACAAAGCAAATAATAATACCAGAAACTTTATTTTCGTGAAATATAAACATATCAAGGTTGTTAGTATTTGTCTAAACAAAATAATCATTACGTAAAACATAAATTATAAATGAGCGGACAAATAAATATCGTTGAAACCAAAGAATAAATATATATTTTTTGATAAAAATCTCATGATTTGGAGGTTAGATGGCGCTAGGGATAAAAAATTAATGACAAATATGCAGGGGGATTAACGTCACAAGTAAATACAAACGGCACTACACTAAGCTTCAGTCAGACGTGACCTTTTTAGGTTATACGTCGACCTATCACGGTTTTAATTTAAGCTCTAGTTATTGCTTGGCATACACGTGCTTGAACGCAGAAACAAAAATGGCGATCATTTTTGAACGAGGCATCTTATGTCTCTCAAAAATTCTCGCCTTTTTCAAGACTTTCATTTCTGAAGGCAGTCTGATATTAAGTAAAAGAAACATGTAAATATTGGCCCGAAAAAAAGGCGGCCTTTTAACCTTGACAAGGAAAACAAACTTTCGGAAAAGAAGGTTTTCCTTGTCTAGGTTATAATTTGTAACCTTATAAATATCTATATATTAGGTTTTATATTATTTTGATTTGTAAATATATTACTTCTTTCTAGACTTGATATTGTCTTGAGCGGATATATTTTTCTTCATTTTGTAACAATGATTTTTGACAACAATGACACAAAACATCAACACTTGCAAAAAATGTGTAACAGCGTATATTATAAAAAATACGCTTTCTATCACAGTTCAAAGTTGTATATTAAACAAAACGACAATAAAATTCATCACTTTTTTCTGTGGATCCAATTGATTACGATTTTTTAAACAGGATAAAATTACTCTTTACGACATAATCCAGCAAACATCAAAACATCAAAATTATTTCATTCAACTTTCTTGAAATGTTGGCTTTCGCCGACAACTTTTGAACGACTTTCCAAATATGGCGCAGCAAAACAGTAAAGAAAGATCTTAGTCGGAGTATAACATTATTGATCTTATTAAGTACCATAAAATTCTAAAAAAGCTTTAGAATATATTTTTTTCAGCACTTTGATTTTCTTAACTTGTAATTTAATATTTTTCGACCACGGAAAATCTAGAGAATCCCATAATTCTGATTAGTCGAAAAATCACAGACTGCCTGGGAACCACGGAATAGGTTATCTGCACTGGATAGTAGCGCCACCTTAACGAAATATACCGACATTACTGAGATTAAGAACAAGGTTATGTTTGCACCTGTTAAGAATGTTTAAAATTTTTTTTTTAAACGTAAAGAAAAATTGTATTACATACCATACTTAGATCGAGCTGTTCCAAAATCTTATAAAAACTACAGCTAGAGGCGCTACTATTTATTTAAAATTTATGCAGATAACCTACACAAAATAACCCATTTCCGTTGATGAGGAAAAAATCGATGTAAAAACGACAGTTCTTTAAAAGTGTATGTAGACCAATGGAATTATGCGAAATATTCTGTCTTTTGATTAGAAATGAAGCAGCTATAGTAGTATGCGCTGTCTATTGGCTTTTACACTTTAAGGTTACGTAGGGGGCACTAGTGGCGTCAACGGAAATGGGATAATCTTTATGAAATTCTCATAGAAATTTCCTTCTTATGTGACAACCGGCATATAAAATTTATGTTTCGGTGTGTCCCTAGTATGTTTGAAGGGTGCCTTCTTGGCCTCTAGGAGTG
This sequence comes from Trissolcus basalis, assembly GCA_025266255.1. NCBI lineage: Eukaryota > Metazoa > Arthropoda > Insecta > Hymenoptera > Scelionidae > Trissolcus > Trissolcus basalis. The sequence continues at coordinate 20,442 of JAAMPD010000908.1, forward strand.
CGGCAGGACACGGTCCTCTAACCCTAGGTACAAACTCTTTTTTGTATGAACTGGACGTGATCATCCCACTGGTCTCACCCAGACTGATATGTGAAACGTTGGCCTGCTTCTGGACTTTTTCAATTCTTTGTGTGCTGAAGTTTCCATAACTTTTAGCTTCGCTTTGAGCATAGAATTTTCCACCAACGGTTAGGTTATCTTTGCGAACATTGCGTTGAGGGCGCTCGAAACTGGACGAAATGAATGACGACTGTTGTTCTTTTGCTGTTCTGTGTAGAGAGGTTAGACTTCTTCTATCGCTACTTTGGCTGGAGTTGCTAATGAACTGGCCACTCTCAGCCAAGTTGGAAATACTTTTCCGTTGATCTGCAGCAGTCGAGGAGATGGTATGTAGAGCCTCGGTAGATGTCGCTACTCCTCGTCGATGAAGAACCGCGTTGCTGACATCGGCAGCTGAAGCAGAAATAACATTCTTACGATGGTGACTCTTGGTTGACTCCAAAAGTTGACTTTCCGAATGCATCTCTCTCTTTAGCATGCCAACTCTCTTGCTTTCGACATGTTGGTTGTTGACTGTTTGTTGGTGTAAGACTTGACTCCTCTTAACTACCTCCTGGTTTTTAGAATACCGTTCTGGACATTCTGGACTAGGTCTTCTAGTAGCCTCAGAAACCTCGTAAGCTTCTTGAGAATACCTTTGCTGATGAGAAGACTTTCCAGATTCATTGGACACCTTCCTAACTTCAGTTCTCTTGGTGTAAGTATTATAATTATCCACAGGAGATGTTTCCTTAGTCACAATTCTTTCAGACTTAATAAGTCCCTGAGAATCTTTGTTGACCTCTCTCGAAACTGTCCTTTCCCTGTTGACCATTCCTTGGAACTCTCCAGTAAGTTTCAGATTATCTTCTCTGCGAATGATTTCAGTTCTTTCTGCTCTCTGCGCAACGTAATCGTCCTTAACTCTACCGATGAATTCACCTTCAGTCTTCAAGTTGTCAGTATGGCGAATAGGGGTTCTTCTTTCTGCAGGCATGACACACCGAGCCTCGTCGTGTCTTCTGATATCCATCTCTCCCTCTATTCTCAAATTGTCTTCATGTTTCTTGATATTGACTTTTTCAACTTTAGAGAACTTCTTGTAATCTTCCTTTCTCTGCATGTTCATCTCTCCTTGAATCTTCAAATTGTCTTCGTGGCGTTTAACATCTACTCTCTGACCATTGATGTATCTGTAATCTTCCCTAGACGAATGTGTCATGTAAAGCTCTCCTTCAGTTCTTAGGTTATCCTGGGGTTTCTTAACAGGAGCTCGTTCTCCCTTCTTCGGAGTGAATTCATCTTTTGGAACTACATAAAACTCGCCCTCAGGATGTAAATTATCCTCATGTCTAACAGGCGTTCTTCTCTCCGCTGGGGAATATTTCGTCACGGTTCTCTTTTCAAACTCGCCCTCAATTTTGAGGTTATCTTGTGGTCTCTTCTGTTTCGGTTTCTCGGCAGGACTGTATCCAGGTTTCCTAGGTTTCTCAAATTCACCTTCCGGTTTCAAGTTGTCTGGATGTCTGATTGGTTGCCTTCTCTCCGCAGGGCCAACAGGAGACTTTTGAGGTCTGCCAATGAAGTCACCTTCTGGTTTCAAGTTGTCGACTGGTTTCTTTACTGGGGCTCTGTCTCCTCTTGTTGGAGTAACCTCTTTAGGTTTTCCAGTGAAGCTGCCCTCTGGTTTCAAATTGTCTGGATGTTTTATAGGACTTCTTCTCTCAGCTGGGCCGACTGGTTTGCGTTCAGGAATTTCGATAACACCTTCACTGTAGAGGTTATCTTCGTGACGTACTATCTCTGTCCTTTCTCCTCGAGTTGCGCAGTAGTCATTGCGCCGACTGATGTCAATGAACTCGCCTTCGATTCGTAAGTTGTCTTCATGTCGGATTACGTCAACGCGTTCACCTCTGGTGACAGTGTACTCGTCACTGCTACGATGAATATCCATCTCACCCTCCATTTTGAGGTTATCTTTGTGAATAACAATCTCACTCTTCACAGTCTTTACTGGCTTGTAATCATCTTTAGGCCTACCAGTGAAACTGCCTTCTGGTTTCAAATTATCTTTCGGTATCTTCACCTCTGCTCTGTCACCCTTGACTGGAGCGTATTCTCTAGGTTTCTTTGCGAATTCTCCTTCGGGTTTAAGATTGTCCTTTGGTTTTTTCACTTCAGCTCTTTCTCCTTTAGTTGGAGCTTTTTCTACTGGTCGTTTTGCAAAATCACCTTCTGGTTTCAGATTGTCTTGTGGTTTTTTCTGAACAGGTCTCTCCGCTGGTTTGTATCCAGGTTTATCAGGCCGGTCGAAATCTCCTTCTGGTTTAAGATTATCTTGGGGTTTCTTTTGCACTGGTCTCTCCGCTGGCTTATATCCTGGTTTTTCTGGCCGATCAAAATCTCCTTCCGGTTTCAAGTTATCTTTCGGTTTTTTCTGAACGGGTCTCTCCGCAGGTTTGAATCCAGGTTTATCAGGCCGGTCGAAGTCTCCTTCTGGTTTGAGATTGTCTTGGGGTTTCTTTTGAACAGGCCTCTCAGCCGGTCTATATCCTGGCTTATCTGGTCGATCGAAATCTCCCTCAGGTTTCAAATTATCTTTCGGTTTTTTGATTTCTGCTCTGTCACCCTTCGTTGGAGCTTTTTCTTTTGGTCTTCGGACGAATTCTCCTTCAGGTTTCAAATTGTCGGTATGTTTGATTGGTGACCTACGTTCCCCGGGTCCAACTGGTTTAACCACTGGACGATCAAATTCTCCTTCAGGCTTCAAATTGTCTTTTGGTTTCTTGACCTCAGGTCTTTCAGCTCGTTTAGGAGTATAATCATCTTTCGGTTTCCCTTCAAATGGACCTTCTGGTCTCAAGTTGTCCTCATGCTTGACCACTTCCATTCGTTCTCCTTTGACTACAGTAAAATCGTCACGAGTTCTGATGTCAGTAAATTCTCCTTCCATTCTCAAATTGTCTTGATACTTCGTTACTTCAACTCTTTCTTGAACCAAAAATTCTTGATAGTCATCTCTCGAACGATAAGTTTGAATGTCACCCTCCATGTGGAGATTATCCTCGTGACGCACGACGTCCATACGATCTCCTCTGACAATTTGGTAGTCATCTTTTGGCCTCCCCTCAAACGGTCCTTCTGGTCTTAGATTATCCTCATGCCTGATTGGAGTACGTCTCTCAGCTGGTTTGACCGGTTCCTTCACCGGTCTATCAAATTCTCCTTCTGGTTTCAAGTTGTCCTGAGGTTTTCTTTGAACTGGTCTTTCTGCTGGTTTGAACTCTGCGGGCTTCGGTCTCTCAAATTCTCCCTCTGGATATAGATTGTCTTGTGGTTTTTTCTGAACAGGTCTCTCAGCGGGTTTAAAACCAGGTTTATCAGGTCGATCGAAATCTCCTTCAGGTTTCAAATTATCCTCAGGTCTCTTTTGGACTGGCCGTTCAGCTGGTTTGAACCCTGGTTTTTCAGGTCTATCAAAATCACCCTCGGGTTTAAGATTGTCTTGAGGTTTCTTTTGAATAGGCCTTTCAGCTGGTTTATACCCCGGTTTTTCTGGTCGATCAAAATCACCTTCAGGTTTTAAATTATCTTCCGGTTTCTTCTGTTTTGGTCGTTCAGCAGGTTTGTAACCTGGTTTTACTGGCCTTTCGAAATCACCTTCCGGTTTAAGGTTATCTTTTGGTCTCTTTTGGACTGGTCTTTCAGCAGGTCTGAAACCGGGTTTTTCTGGTCTTTCGAAATCTCCCTCTGGTCTGAGATTGTCCTCAGGTCGTATAGGCATTGGTCTTCTGCTAGGTGAAAATTCTTCAGGAATCGGTCTTTCAAATTCACCTTCAGGTTTTAGATTGTCCTGTGGTCTCTTTTGGATTGGCCGTTCGGCTGGTCTGAAACCTGGTTTTTCTGGCCTTTCAAAATCACCTTCAGGTTTTAAATTGTCTTCTGGTTTCTTTTGAACCGGTCTTTCTGCCGGTTTGAACCCAGGCTTATCAGGTCGATCGAAATCTCCCTCAGGTTTCAAATTATCCTCAGGTCTTTTTTGGACTGGCCGTTCAGCTGGTTTGAACCCTGGTTTTTCTGGCCTTTCAAAATCACCTTCTGGTTTAAGATTGTCTTGAGGTTTTTTCTGCACAGGCCTCTCAGCTGGTTTATATCCTGGTTTTTCAGGTCTTTCAAAATCGCCTTCCGGCTTAAGATTATCCTGTGGTTTTTTCTGAACAGGTCTTTCTGCAGGTCTGAAACCCGGTTTTTCCGGTCTCTCAAAATCTCCCTCAGGTCTCAGGTTATCTTCAGGTTTTTTCTGAACTGGTCTTTCAGTCCGGTTTGAATTCTTCCCTAGGGCGTGTCTCGAATTGACCCTCCGATTTCAAATTGTCCTTGGGTTTTTTCACTTCCGGTTTCTCTGCTCTTTTAGGAACGTAATCATTTCTCGGCTGGAGTTCCATCGGACCTTCAGGTCTCAAGTTGTCCTTCGGCTTAATCGGTTCTGGTCGCTTTGTAACCATCGGGACATAGTCCTCCTTCGTCTTAGTTGTGCTATCAAACTCGCCTTCAATTTTCAGATGATCCTCTCGTACGTACGTCCTTCTATCTTCCATGGTGCTTCTGTAATCCGTCTGGTCGAACGCGTGGTACTCCTCATGAGATGTTGTTACGTTTGTCACATCGTCGCTCCTGTTATAATAACTCGTTACGTCGGTTCTGTTATCGGGTTTAACTTGTGGTTGTCTTGGGATCGGTCCATACTCGTGATAATCGTCTTTGATGTGAGATGTACCCTAAAAACGCAAAATTTTTAATTTTTAATTTTATCTAAACTTTTTCTACATTCAGAAAAACGTGGTATGAAAATTTATTATGTTATATTTTTATATAATTTATTATTTATATTTATTTTTTATATATTTTATATAATTTTATTGTATATTTTATATTGATAATGTTTTTATATATTAATTATTATTGAATGTTTTCAGTTTTGAATTATAAAACTGATTATATAATATATATGTAATTGAATTTTTTTGATTTTTCGTTACAAACTTAATTAAAATTTTATATATATGAGTCCATAAATAGGCCATATATGTCTTATATATGTCATTTTATATAATTTTCAAAATTATTCATTTATAAATACATATATTAATTAATTAATTAATTAATTAATTCTATTTATACTATTAAATGAACATATAAAAATTTTTATTTATATTATATATTTATTTATGTTATTTTAATTATTTTCTATTAATTTACTATAAGATTTACTATGTTCTATGGTAGATTGGGAATTTTTGACAGAAAAGTAACAATTTTACTATGTTTCAGTCTTAAAATTAGTTTAAGAGGAAAACTAATTACTTTTAAGACTAAAATTAAACTGAAACATAAAAAATATGTTTTTATTTAGTGTTTATACTATTTTATACTACTGAAAATAAATTACAATGAATTCTCCAGTTCCAATCACGAGATTATCGGTATGCTTTACGATTTCAGTTCTTCCGATGGTGTGATAATCGATGAATTCATTCCGACTTGTGGTTTCGTCTGTGAATTCACCCTCGACCTTGGTGTAAGTGTTTCTGCGAGCTGCACTTGGTCTCTCACCAGCTACACCGGTAAAAACCAGTTCCGTTGTTGTGACACCTGTAAAATCGGTAAGTTTAATTTCTACTTCTCAAAAAAAAAAAGTGCAATTGTAAATTCTGTGGCTTAGAATCAAACAAAAACAATTGCATCTTTTCAAATGATTCTTTTAAATGTAGTTATCTTTTTGCTTCCAAGCCACTGAATTTTTCTCAATTATAAATTCGCAATTATAAAATTGCAATTACTCTCAAATGTTCCCTCCGGTCTCAAATTATCCTGAGGCTTCTTAACCGGTGCTCTGTCACCGAACTTCGGAGCCTCTTCTCTCGGTCGTTTTGCAAATTCTCCTTCGGGTTTGAGATTGTCCTGGGGCTTCTTGACGGGCAGTCGTTCACCTCTGGTTGCGATGTAATCCTGACGTCGTTCGCCAATAAATTCGCCTTCCATATGAAGATGATCTTCGTGGTAGTAACCAAACTGACGATCAACGTGTTTCTCATCGTATTCCTCTTTGTATGAACTCACTGCTTGAATCGGTTCGTGAGGTATCTCGAGATGTTCTTCTGGCGTGTTATGTGTACATCGATGACGCCTAAAAAATTCATTTCATTCAATTTTTCAACATCAATTTGTTTAACATAAATGTGTGGCTTCCGGTGAAAACCAGACATCCACCATTTTGGTCAAAATTTTAGATACCTCATAAGAATACCCTAGTGAAAAAGATCATATATTGTCCATACATAAAACATATATTGACAATATATTATTTAAAAAATCATATATTGACCATATATTGACAATATATCATCTATACATTGGCAATGTATTTTTAATGTATTGACAATATATGAACAATATATTGACCATACATAGACAATATATTGCCAATATACAGTCTATATATGAAAAATATTAAAAATAATATGGTCAATATACTGACAGTGTATTGTCAATATATTGTTCATATATTGTCAATATATGATTTGATGAAAAATAATATATTGTCAATCTATTGATAATATATGGACAATATATGATCTTTTTTTACTAGAGATGTTGTTTTTGATGACTTATTGGTCAAAACATGAAAAAATGATCTCACAAAACTTGTTGTTTGTAAAATTACTGTAAAAACTAATTCCGACATGGATACTTCAAAGTTTTGAACTGTTCAAAGTTAAAAATCTGAAAACCACTTGTCTGGTCATTACCGGAAGTCACACAAATATTAGTAACAAAAATTTTATAAATTCATAATTATTTAAATCAGTTTCATTATTTTTTTATTTCCTAATATGTTTATAACGTTTAAATTCGATCATTTGAATTTGAATTTAAAATTATCACCAAACGAAATTTTGTTTTGGGAAGAAAAATGTTTGACAAATTTTGCTTGGGGATCAAATAAATAAACATTTTTCTTTCAAAGGTACTTGATTTGCATAACATTCTGGAAACGTGATCGACATTGCATCAAGTCCATAAAAGGACAAAAGTGAGTTCACTATCGGCGATTCTCGGTGTGAATCAAAAAACTCGTTTAGGCTGAAGGCGATCAGGATTACGAAACGGGGAGTGCTGAAAATTGAAATGCCAAATTTGAGCTTTTTGCACTCAATACTTTTTCAATTCCCTGAAAAATTTTTCAAAGCAAAAAAAATTTTTTTTCAATTTCTTTTCATTTTTATCAAAAATAATTTAATTGTTTCGTCTTATCCATAATAAAAAAGATCATATATTGTCCATATATTATCAATAGATTAACAATATTTTATTTTTCATAAAATCATATATTGATAATATATGAACAATATATTGGCATTACATTGACAATATGTTGATAATATATTGACCATATATCTTTTAATATTTTTCATATACGGACTGTATGTTGGCAATATATTGTCTATGTATGGACAATATATGATCATTTTCACTAGGGATGTTATTAAATTTATGTTTATTTGAAAAAATGATATAAAATTGTTTTTAACAATTTGAAACATCAGAATTGATTTGGAATGAGTTGAATAAAAAATGAGAGTGTGTTGATCTGAAAAACGTCAAGTAGGTTGTGAAAATCGAATAAGGAAGAGTGAAGTAACATGAGCATTTGATTGTGCGGAGTATCACGCTGCCTTAAAAGGAGCTGTCTTGTGCCCCACATCCAAACGTTCTCCGAACCATCTGTTTGCTATCAAGCATCACTTTTTGGTTCCCATTTTCATTCAACTTTTAACATTAAAATTCAAAAGTTATAAATTTAGTTTTCCTTTTGAAATGCGAATGCGAGTCATAATTTAATCAAACTTACCCGCAAGTACAAAGCTCGCAGATGCATTGTTCTTTCAAAGGAATATCCGCGAGGATGTTCGGAACATTATCAACTTCTTCTTCATCCGGAAACGACGGTCCTTTTTTAGGTTTCCTCTCCGGGGATTTTGGTTTAGTTTTCTGCTTTTCCGGAGATTTTGGCCGATCATCAGATCCTCTAAAAAATTCAATTTTAATTACTATTTTAGTAACTTAATTATTATTTTTTATATATTTATTTCATACATTTATTTATAAATAAAATTATATTTTTATATAATTTATTATTTCTATTCATTTTTTATATATTTTATATAATATTTTTATATATTTATTATTATTGAATGTTTTCAATTTTGAATTATAAAACTGATTATATAATATATATATAATTGAATCTTTTTGATTTTTCGTTACAGACTTGATTAAAATTTTATATATATCAATCAATTAATCAATCATATATATGAGTCCATAAATAGGCCACATGCATCTCATATATAAGTCATTTTATATAATTTTCAAAATTATTTATTTATAAATACATATATTAATTAATTAATTCTATTTATACTATTAGATGAACATATAAAAATTTTTGTCTATATTATATATTTATTTATTTATGTTATTTTAATTATTTTCTAATAATTTAATATAAGATAAGAAAATCACCTTCTGGATCCTGGTCGGCTATCTCCTTTTTTTGATTTCGGTTTATCGTCATATTCACGTAAATTTGGGATTCCCCGAGGTATCTCCGGTGTAATTTTTCGCGGCCCTTCAGGAATCGTTTTGCTGGTTTTTGAAATTCGGGTATCGTCGGTGAGATCCCGTGACACCATATTGGTCAGCTGTTCGTCATGTATGAACTGTTTTGATGATTGCGTGACATCTCTCTGTAATAAAAAGCAAACAAACAAATTATTTGTAACTGTGAATATAAATTAAAAAAATTTTAATATGAAACATAAAACAAAAAAACTTAATATCATTTTTAGAAAAATTAAAGTAAAAAATTAAATATAATAAAATACAAAAAAAAAATTCTATCAAAAAATTTTGAAAAAAGTAATAATAAAAAAAGCTTATTCGAATCGAACATAGTCTTTTGTTGCTCTTATCTCGCGCGTTTTAACGTCTGCATAATGTTGTACGCGCGCAAGAGAGAGAGAGAGAGAAAAAAAAACGGAGAATTGAAGGTTCCTTTTTATTCCGAGTCATCTATTTGTGTTCGATTACATCAGTTCTTGTAATGAATGAATTTTCCGCTTCCTGCAAACCTGATGCGTTTTATGGACATTATTACACAGTTATATGCACCGAAAATTATGAACTTAAAATGTGTTTAAAATGTGTTAACATTTGCGCGATTAAAATATATCGGTCGTCTAAATATTTACATTGTATATACGGGGAATTTACAATATAATTTTGGTGTTTCAATTTCGGGTGTTTTGTTTGTTTAAAAAGTACGTCATCACGTCACAAAGTTTGCAAGTTTCACGGAGAGAATATTGTTTGTTCATTTTTTCATGAAATAATTCCGGAATTGTCTTTTATATATACTTTATAAGAAATATACAAATATAAATTTTTATTTAAAAAAAAAGAGACTAAGGACCAAAAACAACATTTAAAATATACATTTTTCATATTATACTATCGTATATAATAGGATTACATAATAATAAAAATAAAAATAATAATAACAGTAATAATATAATATTTTATTTTATAAATAAATTAAGATATATAATGATCACAATTTATAACATTTGATTAATCAATATATGTTGTTTTTTGTAAATATTAATTATATTTTATAATAATATGATATATAAAATCCCTAGCAAAAATCCCTCACGGACGAAAATATATCCGCCAAAATATATTCTATTTTTTATATTTTATAAATTTATATATTGGAATTTATAAAAAAAAATATAAATTAAATAGTATACTTATTGCCGGAATATATTTTCTACACGAAAAATATATTTTGTTTATATTTTGAAAAAATATATTTTCGTCCGTGCGGGAAAGACCATATATTGTCCATATATTATCAATAAATTGACAATATATGAACAATACATTGACAATACATTGTCAGTATTCTGGAAATATATGCCAATATATTGACCATATATTGATAATATATTAACCATATATTTTTAAATATTTTTCTATATATGGACTGTATATTGGCAATGTATTAGCAATTTTCCTAATCAAATCAATATATTGTTAATATATTGGCAATATATTGTCTATGTATGGTCAATATATTGTTCGTATATTTCCATATTTAAAATATATTCGTATATATATGATATATACGTGATTTATGAATCATTTATAAAGCTGTATAAATATAAAAATAAGTTGTATAAATTAAATATAAAATTAATATAAATTTTATTAAATAAATATACTTTACTTATATGAAAAATATAAATTTCGCATGTATATTTGTACGAATATTTTCGTTCCTATGGGATAATATAATAATAGTGTACATTATTATATGTATATATGTATGTGTTCGTATATGAAGATTAAATTTGATAAGAAGTAGAAACGATAAAAGAATATGAAAACTGAGGTTTGAAATCAAATTAAACGAGGTTCAGATGTAAAGAAATTTCACACGTCCGCCACCTGGGGATTAGATTACATCAACGCCCTCGTTAGGAGCACGCATCTCAATATGCTTCAAATGTTTGACCTTAGCGCTCTACTAAAGCAAGATACACTGCCTCGCGTTAGACTATTTAACGCACGAGCACGAAGGATGAATATTGCATGGCGGTCCTCCTTTGCCGCGCTAAACCCAAACGGGACTACCGTCATCGCTGATTGCAACTACGCCCGTTTCGTCGCGAAATTTTCGCCGACGTTGTAATTGAGTTTGTTTTCGCAATTAACGTCATGAAAACGTTGCCTTTGCCGCTTCGACGCTGCACCAATTTTAATGTGCAAATTTTTGCAAAATTGCCTTTTTTTTATATCAAACAAAAAACAACAGATAAAGATTAATGCCTATGATGAAAAATTCAACGAAATATTTGACATTTCAATCGCCGAGCTGGGGAACAATTTTTTTACGTCAATATTTGACAAAACTGGTTGGAAAAAATTTTGGAAAATTTAAATTTGTTCAAAGTTTTTGGAAAGAGAGAAAACAAACATCTCGTATTAGGAGAATAGAAAAAGAGATCCGTTCATATTTAAATTTATGATAATAACAGTCGAGGTGGATTGGATTATGTAATAATTAGGGTACGCAGATTCGTCATAATTCTCGCTCCGATAAAAATTCAAGATAAACCATTGTAATTTGCGAGTAATTATGAACGCGGTGTAAAAAAATTTTTACCTTAATAGAAATTACACGCGCTTTGGTCTGATGTTTACAATTATTTTCAATGTGCAAATTTTAAAAGCTCCGAATGAAAGAAAAGTTGAATGTTTGTTGAATTGTAAAATGTTACATTTTCTTGCTTTTGAATACCTGATAATTATTGTTCCAAATAGTTCATTTTCTGCTGCACATTGTTATTTATATATTCAGATATATTCACAATTTATTACTTTTATTATTATATTTTGTTCATTATTTATGTTTTTCTTCTATTGAAAAATCGTGTACCTTTTTGTAACAGTACTTTTCTGCGTATTTTTTATTTATAAATCCGTCAAACCGTTTGATTAGATTTGGTTGAACTTTTTCCCATAAATCAGTAAAACATAACTAAGCTGAGTATGACGAAAGGGAAATTTTTGTCCCGTCAAAACATAAATTACCGTATGCTATTTGATTTCGAAATCTTGAAATAACAGGTGACATCAGCTCCATAATTAGGATTAATTTGTCAGCATATAAATGTAGGTATTCACTGCATCCATTAGAAAACACTAGCCAGCTCTCGGTTCCCCACCCGAGCGAGAATTTATGTACTCAGGTGTGACGATACGAAAATGGACTCCAATTTTTTGCGATCGCGCTTCAAAATGTGAATTGATGAAACGAAATAGGATCAATTCATTTTCATCAATTCACTTTTCATCATAGCCTTATCACTTTTTTTCCAATCCAATTTTATAGATCGATCTTTTTCATGACATTATAAAGCCACTAAAAAATCTTTTTTAGTTTTTTTACTTACTACGATTTTACTTTTTTCAAGTTACCGTTATTTGGAATGAAAATGTTTGCAGAAGTTTCGTTTCGCCGTTTTTTGCTTCAATTTGAGATTCAATGAAATTTGAAATTTGTTTTATTAATAAAATGAGAATCGATTGGAATACAATGGCCAGCAAATTCTGCAACGAAAAATGCCAGGTTTTTGCACTCAAGAGGGAAACATTTTCACGATCAGACAAAAAAATGGCAATCACTTGGCGCTTTATTAACCGACAATGCACGCCGATTGAAAATAAACAAACCGTAGATGAAAAACAAACTTGAAAGAACCATCGACTGTTAATTGACTTCGGCATTCAACGCTTCGTTTAATGTACGTGAAAAGTTTTATTGCTTCTTGAGTGCAATTTAAATCCAAATATAAAAAAAAGTACTGTGCAAATAAATTTTATACTTTATAAATGTTTGTACATTTTTTTTTCGCATATTATACTTTCATTTAAAAAAAAAATCATAAATGAATTGTCAAACAGATATTATAACAAGATATATTTTTTGTGTATAAAATATATTCTGGAAATGAGTATATTTGGTTTATATTTTGTTTACAAATTCCATTATATAATTTATAAAATATAAAATATAAAATAGTATATATTTTGTATATAAAAAATTTATAAAAAGCGGAAATAAGTATAATAAAATAAAATATATTCTGGCAATAAGTTTAATATTTGGTTTGTATTTTGTTTACAAATTCCATTACATCAAATCTAAAATATACAAAAGAATATATTTTGTATATATAAAATTTATAGAAATCGGTTAAAGTACAATAAAATCCCTAATAAAAAAGATCATATATTGTCCATATATTATCAATAGATTGACAATATATTATTTTTCATAAAATCCTATATTGATAATATATGAACGATATATTGACAATACATTGACAATATGTTGATAATATATTGACCATATATTTTTTAATATTTTTCATATATGGACTGTATATTGGCAATATATTAGCAATTTTCTAAAACATCAATATATTGTTCATATATTGTCAATACATTGAAAATACATTGACAATATATGGATGATATATTGTCAATATATGGTACAATATATGTATTTTT